>PVIU01009961.1:0-72783 GCA_004026605.1 Ondatra zibethicus | reverse complement strand
AGAGGATGTTCGAATGGCCAAAAGATACTTAAGGTCATGTTCAACTTCCTTAGCAATCAGGGAAATGCAGATCAAAACAACTTTGAGATACCATCTTACACCTGTCAGAATGGCCAAAATCAAAACACCAACGATTCCCTATGCTGGAGAGGATGTGGAGTAAGGGGAACTCTCATCCATTGCTGGTGGGAATGCAAACCTAGGCCTTATTCTTAAAAGGTGTGCAGAGAAGAGAATACCCACAAGGACCATGAAGGTATACTGCCTCAACTCTCCCCCTGCTGTTCAAAGAACCCTGAACTGCAGTGCTCCTGGCTATTGTCTTCCTTACAACTGAGGATTGCGCAACTGCTTCTGACCAGGTTCATTTATGCCAATAGGTGATTCCAAATAAACAAACCTTCTTTTCCCCCAGTGAAAAGCACTTCCAGATGGTTTCTGAAGACGCCTAATGATGTAAGAGTCAGCCAAGTGCATCCTGGGAATAGCTGATGCTTGTTTGTCTTTTGTAGAAGCCACACCCTGATGTGAAAGAACACATAAAAGAAAAATAGGAGAATTCCCCCAAATTTGCTGCATTCAAAGTAAGAAGTGATTGGATTAAAATTCTTACCATTGAACACAGGAATTTACATGAGAGAAAGAGAGAGAGAGAGAGAGAGAGAATATGGGTGACTTTTCTTGACTGTTGGAACAAATTATAATTCCGTAGGAGAGAAGAATGAAACTTCATTTCTTGCTTTTCTAGGAGTCAAAAGATCAAACTCCATCACTTTCCTTGTTCTTCTCAAAGGTTCTAGGGGAGAATTCCTTTCGCACTTTGTTTTCCTTTCAGTGGCTGCCCATATTCCTTAGCTGATGCCTTCCCTTGTATCCCTGTAGCCTTGTCTCCTTGCTGCCTTCTAGTGTTGACTCTGTTTTTATATGGCATCTTTCTGTTTTGTTTTTGTTTTTCCAAGACAGAATGTCTCTGTAGCTTTGGAGCCTATCCTGGAACTCGGCATCTTTGAAAGAACCTTGACATTACACACAATCCACCAGAATAGCTCAAGATAGCCCTGCACATGAAATACCTTAATCACTTCTGAAAATCTCCTTTGTCAGGGGGAACATTCACAAATAGAGGCTGGGTGTCTTTGTGGAGCATAATCTCCCCCTCCCCTCTCTTTCTTTCGCTCTCTCTCTCTCTCTCTCTCTCTCACATACACACATACACACATACACACACACACTCAGGAATGTACACACTGACAAACACTTTATCTTCTCTTTTACATGTTGAAAGTAAATTGTAACATTGTAACAGATAACAAAGAGCCCTCAGGTTTTCACCATTAAGAACTAAATATTGGGTGAATTAAAAGATCGCTTTAGTTTCTTTAATTACAATGAAACATTTATCTGAACTCTCTATAATAATGGCCTCATGAATATTATCTTAACTTCATTCCAGCGGCATACCAGTCCGACAGTGTAGCTGTTAGGGATGTTTGTGATAACAAATACATTATAAAGTACAAGCTTCAGCAACAAAGGAAGGTGACTTAGTAAAATGTTCTAAGTAACTCTGATTGGCTGATAACTGTTGATTTGGAAGAAAATGAAAATGAGTATCTAATTCTCAATGCAATATTTGATTTAGCAGCCAAATTGCAAGAACACAGATAAGTAACTATCATTGGTTCCTCACTCCATAATAATATAAAACGCATACAATATTTTCATATCTGGCTTCTCACATCATTGTCCTTTATGGCTAGCATCTTAAAGCTTCATTTAAATCATAAAAAACAGTTATGAGAAGGACACATTACACACTTATGTTTATAGCATTTACTTAAGAACCAGAATAGTAGTGACTTTCCTCACTGCTGTGATCAAATGTCTGACCAGATTCAACTGGATGAGATGAAAGGCTTATTATCACGGCCTGCACGGAAAAGCGAATGAGGCGGCATTCACAGTGCTGCCAGAAAGGAGAGGTGAGCTCGATCATGTCGTCCTTTCTGTCAGTCTGGGACTCCAGCCCACGGGAAAGTGCTGCTGGGGTGCAGGGTGTGCCTTCCCCCCTCAGTTAACCCGTCTAGAGACTCCCCCACAGATACGCCCAGTGGCTGCTCCATAGCAACTCTTAAGCCCGTTGACCTACCAATATTAGCTATCAATGATAGCTATCCAGGCCAGTTGTTAAACGTTTTGACACAAGTTGATAGCCATTCGTTCACATGAAAAAGGACATTGTTTCCCCGAAACTTGGAACATTTCTCAATGATTTCTGCTGTAAGTCTTGGAATTTTCTCTCATTCCTCCTGCCAATGCTTACAATATCAGATCAATGTTTCCTGTAACTCTGGGATCTGAAGACATTAAAATATCTTCCTTTGTCCAAGAGTTCGTGTTTCCAGTCTCTTCTAAGCACCTCTTAACTGGTCATTGAAATGATCTTTAAATTTACCCCTAGTTCTTGTCTAGCCATTTAAAATGTCAATATCAAAGGAGTCTTCCTCTGAGCAGTATTATTCCACTTCTTAGAAAGATCTATTGTTTGTATTGTGGTTAATAGATTAATATAATTGATGGGAGTATGCATGCTTGTGTGTTTGTGTGTGTGTGTGTGTGTGTGTGTGTGTGTGTGTGTGTGTGTGTGTTTGGGTTCATACATACAAATGATCTATTTTTGCAGACTGGTGGATGTGTGTAGCATATATTTCCAGAGACTCATTTCCTGCCCTACCATTTGTTCTAAAGGAATTCTAAGGAATTCCCAACCTAAAAATGGCCCTCTTTCCCTTTGTATGTCCTCAGAGGGTCTCTGCCTATTCATTCTTAACTGGCAGCTTATAGATCAGGTTTCCTTATTTCTTCCTTTCAGCTCCTCTTGCCTTAGCTTGCTGTGTCACAACTCTGTGGGTGGCCAGCTGTCATCACACTCTGCACCTGTCTCAATTAACAGGCTTGAGATACTGCCAACACAGCAGCCTGTGTGCTACTAACTGCCGTCTGATGTGACCTCATGGATGACCAGGCAGCATCTGGATGTATGTGGTGTCTAGACACGGTTTGCTGGGGCCATGTGACAGGTAAAGGCTATGGTGTTGGAGTTTTGTCACAGTTGTATTCAAGGTCTGAAAAACACGAGAAAATAACATCTGGTACCAACTTACCCATCTCTGTTCTTAAGAAGCATCATAGGATCTGACACAAACCAGTCATAGATATTTGTTGAGCTGGCAAAAGTCTGTAGCAATTCTGGTTTTCCTTTGTGATCACAAAATGTCATCTTCTACTGCAAGCTTCTTCTCCACCTACCAGCCTTTACAGTTTTTCCAGTCTTGTGTTCTATAATATGCAACATTGTGTCAAACACCTATTTAACAATGTTGCAGGTAAGTGAATTCATTCAAAGGTGTGAATTTACCTTCTTGAACTATAGATCTCAAAGGCCCTCAGGCTGTCTTTGTGAAGACTACTCCCAGCAGTAGTCCTGGGGCCTTCATAAAGGAAGAGAAATGAGAGAGAGAGACCTAAATCTTCTCTCTGAGCATCACACTTAATTACATGACACACAGACAGTAATGAATCACACCTCTCAGTCCTGAATTGTGTTATTCTCATAAGCTGTTTTACTGAAGTCAGGAAACAGGAAAGTCTGGGATATAAACTGGGATCATTTTGAACTAAACATTCCCTAGAATTAAATGTAGCTCTCTTTTATGTTAGCAGTTCATATGGCAAAGGGACAGATGTGCTGTGGGAATAACATTAGGCACACACTTACACAGGTGACCTGTCCTTAGAAGGGGAGAAAGGAATACGATGGGGATCATGCTAGAAGAAGTCCAGCAGACTCTGGTGGCTGTATAGGCTCAGCAGAAAATGGGCGAGATTGGAACTACATCATCAGTTCATTCTGCTAGCCAGTGGCTACAGAGCTTTCCTGAGGAGTTGATGAAGCCTCCCTTCTCCCAGCGTTCGTCATGAGACGTGGCCATGAGGAAGGGGTCTCTAAGAGAACAGTTAAATGAGTTATCTTCCTGTATCTAAGCCCATCTCTACATACTGGGGGGATTTTATTTTGTTTGCTATTTCTACAAGAGCTTGGTTTGACGATATTAATTCATTCTGTCAAAATAACTCAGGAAAAGTTTATAAACAACGGGGTAAGTCTTGGTCCCCGTCTTAAATGGCTACATTGTTTGCATTTAACCAAATGGCCCCATGCCATTTGCTAAGTACAACATATTCCAAAGTATAGCTTCCACACACTCCAAAGTATGTCATCTTGGTAGATATTTATCCAGATTACGGGTAATTTCACTATCAACTGCACTGTTTTCTAATATGGAAGTACAAAAGAAGACAGATTTTACACATCATTTATGAGTTAAATGAACTTCCTTATAGAACCACTAGATGGAACTCTTAACTCACAATCAGCTATCACTAACCCTAGTATTTTATTTTTATTCAGACTTTTTTTTACTGTTTGAGGAAGGAATGTAATGATGAAATATAAGAGAATATTGTGATTTAAAATCTTAATTTTAAATAAAATCTAAGAAAATTTACTTGAGTGTGGCTTTTTAAAACATGAGCTGCATTTTTAAAAGACATTAATGACCAAACAAGTGTTTCTAGACTATTGAATGCACCAAAAGAAAGATTTATATAAGCCTACATTTTGAAACAGGCTGGTGGGTAAAATGTAGCTGCTGTAAATAAGGCAGGAAGCCTGGGTTTTCTTACGCACTCCAATTGACTCCTAAGAAACAGAAGTCACATGTTTACTTGGAACTCTGTTTTCACAATTCCTTTAACTCAAACTCAGCATTATTACTCCATTTGCTTAAATAAAGGCTTTAAATTGCAGTTTACACAAATCATTTCCCAACCAAAGGTTTAGAAAAATGTCTAAGTTTGACCTGAGCGGATGTTGATTACGTGAAAATAAATTACGATGTATGATGAGTATTCTCAAAGTGGTGGGTACCACGTGACCTAGTCTCCCCCATTTGATGAGAGGTGATTAGTAAGAAATGCCTTCTTCCGTAAACACTAACATTAACATTGATCATATGGGTCAGTACTCAGTTACAGGAAGATCTTAAAGCCTCAAACATAGTTCAGATTCCCAGGAAACAGGCAGACGATCTCTCCAGAGACCATGTTTTGTGAGATGCAGTCAATCGTATTGGTTATCTCCTGGTGAGATCTAACCAATATTACAATGAAGGACATCCTAAGAAGAGCGACTGTCATCTTCAATAAGTTTGGAAAGAAGAGTAGGGAAAGGTGGCGAGTAAGACCCTGTCTTAGATGGTGAGGGGCTGGTGGCGTGGCACACCCACTGCAAGGTATCCAAGGCCCCTTTCCATCTTCTGAACACGTCATTCATATGTCTCGACCTGCACCTTCCACTTCAGAGGGATTGTGATTCGCTGGGAATCCGCATCCTTATCTACAGCTAAGCAGAGCATCAGACCGTAAAGTGCCTGCTCCATGGTGAGGTGCAAGCAGACAAGCCGATAAGGAGGAGCATGCGTAACTCAGCTAGGAAGGGCCATGCTCTGAAAACTGGGGCAAGTGCAGGCTCTCTTTGATGCCATCTAGTGCTGACAACTGTCTCAAGTCCTTGTAGCACTGGTTCCCATGCTGGCCCCAGGGTTGCTAACCTTCCTGTCACCCAAATCCTGAGCCTGTTCCCTGGGTAGTAGATGGAACCACGGGCACCTAAGGGAAAAGACAGAGCTTGTGTGGGGAAGAATGTACGAACACTGCTTGCGTTGACTTGTGTTTTCCACAAGGACTCTGTAGAAAACCCTGCTTGACCATCTTCTCTCCCTTATCATAATAACCCAGAGGGGAAGGGTGGGAAGACAGGTCTTTAATGCACTCAATTTTTGTAGCTTTAAAATCAAATAATAATGGTGTCACTTTCTCTGAGCTCCCTGGTGGACACCTGGCAGGCCCTGAAGCCTCACACAGTCAGGCTCCGAGTTTTCGGCTCCATGCGAGGAATTCTCTTCTTAACCCAAAGAGAAAAGTGGGACATGCGAGCGCAGAAGCGAGAGTATCTTCCCTTTCCCATGTTTGACTTCAACTCTCTGAATTAGTTTCCTAGATTTGCAGTAAGGAAACACCTCTAAAACAGTGACTCGAAACATCAAATGGAACCAGAAGGTACAGTGAAAAATCAAACCATCCGCAGAGTCACAATCCCTAGGTACTCCAGAGGGAATCTGTTCTTGCCTGCTGTGGTGGGGCTACCATTCCTCTACGCTGTTGTTTTATGGGCTACACCTGAATCTACCAATAATTTAACTACCATCTGTGGCTCATCGGTCCTACATTCAGCGCCCAGCCACTCAGGATGAGGCTATATCGGATTTCCCATCCCTCTGGCATTGGCCTTGCCACTGCCACCAAATGTGTTTTTTAACTAAGTCTCTCATTCTATTTATGAATAAAGATATGGGAGTTAGAGTTTGGTGTGAAAACCTGCTAGTTCAGAAAGGTTGAGAAGCAGCCAGCTGACCTCTCTTTTAGGCCAGAGATCCAGCAAGAGAGCACCTCTCCAAACATCCCAAACCAAAATGACTGCAAAACTCCAAGTTCCTCCCTCTTCCTTCCTGAGCATCTCTCTACCTATCTTTCTGGCTGTTCTCTACTCGCTATGGCTAATTCTTGTCAACGGTTTCTGGCTCTGCTCCCGATCAAGGTTGATTTTATTAACACAGTCTTGGGTTTCACAGTGTAATCAAATATCCCTCAACATCATGTTCCCTGGCACGCAGCTACATCTTCCCTATGCTACCTGTGTGCTGGGTGTTATTCTATCAGTCTGTTTCCACATGGTCTTTTTTTTTTATAAGGACCACCAAAATTAAGTGTAAAACCGTGCCTCACTTGATTGCAGGTGTGACTACCCTATTTCCAGAGACGGTCACAGTCTCAGGTACAAAGGAATGGGCACCAGCATATCTATATTTATATCTTTACAGGAGCCATACCTCACCTGCCTTGCATCATCCTAGCTGTTTAGCTAAGAAGAGTCCAAGGGAAAAATCAGATTTTTAAAAACAGTACATTTTCAAAGTGATGTATCTCTGCTTTACTAATCTCCTTCTTTAATGATGTCTATGGACACACAAACACATATAGTTATCCACATAGTTACCCCACAACTGCCAGTAAAGAAGCCTTCGAGACATGGAGCAGTCTAGCCAAGAACTCTCCACCAAGTGAAGAATAAATGTGTTTTTTGTCTTTTACACCATCTCTTAAACACAGACATGGACACACACACACACACACACATGAGAGGGGGTATGTATGCACACACACTAAGTATTAGAGTAACTTTATAACTATAAATCAAGTACAGACAGGTATGATATCCACTTGATTTTTCTCTTATCATTTCACCTCAGTTATTGATTTTTCCTTCTTTGATAATAAAAACTGTTCCAATATTGAGAATCTAAGCCATTCTATATGGTTCATTTTACTTAATATTTCTGGATGAGGTTACTTTAAAAATACATGAAGCTAGCTTAGGAGTTTAATATTTGTATCAAAATAGATGATACATGTGTGGCACTGTCGTCAAAATGGAAAAATAGATTTTTTAAATCTACATTCTTAGACACAAATTGTTATGATATACCAATATTGTTTATGGGAAAGGCAGCAAATTGAACTTTCTTTGAGGGTGATATGGCAGGTTGATAAGATGCTGACTTGGTGAGAACCAGGGAATCAGAAATGGCAGCATAATAAAACAAGAGAAGGAGCCGATGCGAAAAGGAGTGAGTCTAGGTAGGAGCTGCACAAAGCAGCAGCCAAGAGTAGTCCCCAGCTGCTGCCCAGCTGTATTCCCAGTATGACCCAGTGATCGCCAGACATGGGACACACATGTATGCTGGACTTGGGACCAACAAAATCAGCAGACTGGAGAGGTTCTGAATAGACTGTGGGAATGTGGGTGGGGAGTGTGATCAGAACCATAGATGTTCTGGATGTAGAATCATACATGTGCTGCAGGAACAGAAGATGATATTTTACTTCAGGATGACAGATTCTAAAAGGGACTCTCAGAGGATGTATGTTTAACCTCAGCAAACGCCACACACTAGTCCTCACCTTATATCATGACTGTGGCGTGTTTGTGTGATCATCAAACTGCCTAATCTTTATATACTCATACTCTCATAACTGTGGCATGTTTGTGTGATCATCAAACTGCCTAATCTTTATATATTCATACTCTCATAGACTCTGTTAAGAGATGAAAAGTCAGCATTCAGCATAGCTTGTTGTGGTTACACAGATGTGTGGAAGGAATTTGTGTGCAACCACTGTGGCTCACTGTCAAGACAGAAGTTTTAGACATTAACGGCTCCCAACATTAAAAAACTACAGAGATCTTTTTTGGCACTGGTTAAGGGATTTGTAGGTTTACAATAGACAGTATATATGGAGCAAGGTAATGCCAGTTGAGGAATGAGACAGTCAGAAGTTTGGCATTGAGTGTCACAGGACTCAGGCCATCTGGATAATCTCTCAGAGGCTCAGTTCTCTGGCACATACAATTACAGGATTGGATTAGCTGATTTTTGTGAAGATTTAAGATCATTATTTTTTCAAAGTCAACACAATAAATATTACTATTTATAGCACTCAATGTGGGAGAAACACCCAGAGAGTGTCTACTAATGGAATCCTGGATAAATCACCTTTAGCTGAGCACTCTTCACAGTACATAAACAGTTGCTTTCTGCAGAAACCATGTTTTGTCAGATAATAAATTGAAAGACAAATTGATAGTGGAATATTTTATTTATACTTAATGGGCTATACACAGTTCATACTTATTCCAAACCAACAAATCCAGGACAGGGCATGTATTTTAATAAAACTTAATAACCATGGGAACAAAATGGGAAAACAAGATTGAACATGTATTTATGGAATATACTCCAGTTCCTAAGCAACAAGTCATTGTTCAACTAGAAACAAAAGTAGGTAATTGCAGATCCAGGTATATTTGGCCTTCTGTGTCTAAGAAAGGGTATCAGCAAGAAATAGAACTATGTGTGACTTCTAAAGGCACCCTTGCATGTAGTAAAAGCACCTCCCCATGACTAGGACTTCTGCAGGTTTCAACACTCATAGTTGGAAGCAGCTGATAGACCAGAGTTCATGGTTCCTGACCCAGCTTGTTGTTGCTGCAGTAATCTGTTCAGCATGTTTTGCTCTGGCTTGGCATTCATAGTAGAATGAAAAGGAAACAGAACAGATAGCAATCACCCAGTTGACAACTTGGATCTCTGTTCAGTTTCCTGGAAATATCCTCAGGACAAGTCCTGTGCTGTGGCACACCATCTGGTGAGTCAAAGGATGTCCACTGTCCTGCCTTACGTAAGAGCGTGGTAACTCAGTACCGGTGGAGCTGCAGAGGTGACTGAGTCAGCCAGACTCTAGCTTCTTCAGCTCTTAGTGCTAAGGCACCAACTATGCTTTAGATACTAGCTCATTTCTCTACTAATATAAAAAGGCAGGAGCTAGGGAACAGCATTTTCTGCTGTTGTGAATCAAGCAATAAAAAGCTGGAAGTGAGCTTTCATTTGCCATTAAACACTTAGAACTTAAGAAATTAAAATAAATCAATGAAGAACTAAAAGGTTTGAGACTGACCTATTCTATGCTGTCAGTAGAGGATTCTTGTGATGGAGTCAGGGTAGGGAGAGGTTCACCTACACCAAAACTAAAAATATTAAATGAAATACAGCAACATTCTGCAACCTCAATGAAGGCTACAAACTCAGTATTCACAGTTCAGAAAAATACCTCATGTTATAATATCAGTAAATTAAAATTAATTAGGAAGTTGAATACACACATTGCTTCCACCCTAACTATCCTATTCATAGTAGGAAAGGCCCAGGAAGTTTATAGGAGTACTTATTGAAGTCTGGTTTTCTTTAATACAACAAAACTGGTAACAGTCTAACAGTAAATGAAGGGAGGATGGATAAGTATGTTACAGCAAACTAAAACATTAAAAAACTACACATAGTGGAAAATGAGGAAACTAGAGATGTATGTGTCAGTGAAAAACATCTCCTAATCATACCAAATGAAATAATCCAACCTATAGGAGGGCATTGTCCACATGGACTTAAGAATTATAGAATATTCCTACACAGTCTTAGACTTTCTATTGCTATAAAGAGACACCATGACCATGGAACTCTTATAAACAAAAGCATTTAATTGCATGGCTTATAGTTCAGAGGTTTAGTCCATTATCATTACAGTGGGACATGGTGGCATGCAGGAAGACATGGTGCTAGAGACGTAGCTAAGAGGTCTACATTATTCATAGGCAATAGGAAGTAGTCTGTCTCACTGAGCATTGACTGGAACATTTATGAGACTTCAAAGTCGGCCTCCACAGTGACACACTTCCTCCAACAGGGCCATACCTCCTAATTGTGCCATTTTGCTTCAAACACCACATAAACCTTATTTATCAGTATCTGATAGCAAGATATGCATGTAAGTTCAGAACCTCATGGAAACTTTTATAAGGGATGAATGGGATAAGATTGAGGGGTCATAAGAAGAGTTTGTGAATATCTTAACACACACACACACACGAATAAATGAAAAAGAGGTTGTCAATTTGAGGGAGTAATGGAAGAATTGTTGGGGCATTGCCTGGGATGGCTTGGAGGGAAGAAACAGAAGGGAGAAAGCAATGTAGTTCCATTTAAATTAAAATGTACTAAATACAAAGTTGTATTACTTAAAAGCTATGAATCAATTTTTTCAAAATATTGGGATCTGACTAAAAGCGGCTGAAAATTCACATATGCTCTGAACATTATTCACCACATTTTCTCAGTGCCTGAATAGGAACAACAAAGGACCACATGGGATAACAGGGCTCAGAGGACACTGGATGCAGAAAACACTAAGGCAGAACAGGCTGTAAGAGTGGAGAGAGTTAGTGCTGGCCTAACAGCTGTCAAACAAACTTCTGACTTTTACATATATTTTTTAATTGGTGGTTGGGTAGGATATTTGTTTCAACAAAAATCATCAAGTAGATGAAATATGCAAGGAGAATGCAGACATAATTCAAGAGGTGACCATCATTAAGGATGTGAGATGAGGCTCAACTCAGAGCACATGAGAAAATTTGATTCCTAGCATGAAAAAAAGACTGAAATCAAGCACCAAGGCAAAGAATTGATAATTAATATTACATACATAGCTATCTTTATAACTTAAATTGAGGACATAATTATTCAGAATTAGTTGTTTTGCAACTAAGCAGCATGGTGCTGTTTGTCTGTAATTCCAGCACTCAGGAGTCAGGAGGCAGAGGCAGTAAGAGCGATGTTAAGTTTAAGGCCAGTCTGATCTGCGTAGTAAGTTTTAGAAAGCCTGGGATACTGTGTAAGACTGTGTTTTAAGTTTACCACACAAAAAAATAACTGTTTAAGCACAAAATACAAATGAGAGAATTGTATGAATATGTAACCATTACTTAAAAGATTTTTACTAGAACATGAAAGGTAGGTAGTATAGGTCTATGTATTGATCTCAACATTCACAAAACATGTCTCAGGACTTCTTCACATTCAAGGGCAGCTGGCTCCAGAATACTTATGGATAACATAATCTGAGGATGCTCATAATTCCCTTATTTATAATGTCTTGGCATTTACATAAGAACTATATTCATCTTCCCAAATAATTCATATCATACTTAGTATCCTAGTTAATATCAACTGTCAACAAACAGCCAAGAGTTATCTGAGACAATTTCAATTGGCAGATTGCCCAGATCATATTGGCATGTGACCATGACTGTGAAGGACTGTCCCACTTATTAATTGATGTGGAAGAGCCAAGGTCACTGTGGGTAGCAGTATCTCTAGGCTGTATCAGAGAGTGATCTTGGGAACAAATGAAAGAGTATGTCAATAAGCAGCACTCCTCCAAGGTCTCTGTTTCAGTTCCTGCCGTGATTTCCCTTAAAATGGATTGTGATCTGGAAGTGCACACACAACTTACTCCCATAAGTTGATTTGATGGGAATATTTCATCACAACAAAAGAAAAGACAATACGATTAAGGCTGTACCTGAATCATGATTCTAACACATTGACTAAGAATAATGGCAGGAAGAACAGTATGCATGCTCAGTTCAGATGCAGCGTTTTCCCTGCAGGATTTCTTTCTGTGGCTGACTAACTCTGTAGATGCAGAGCCAGGGACATGGAAGACTGACCACACTTAGAATTTCATTATTGTGAAATATCAATGTCTAAAAAGTCATGACAAAATAAAACAAAACAAAATGAGCCCCAAGTAACTTTCTACTTCTTTCATGCCCTGATGAGGATGAAACACCATGAAAACCTCTCTTCAAGGCTCAGCTGAGGTAAAGATGGGCAGGTGAGTGGACAAAACTACCATCTTGCCATGATTTCACTGTCACGTGTCTGGAGGACCTTCTTCCATACAGATAATTCAGTAATTGCAATCCTATTATTCCTTAGCTAGTAATATGTTCAGGCTAAGTGATCATAGCTTTATTATCATGTGTATGAATCAGTACTCTAACATCTATTACTTTTCTCAGAAATATTATCTAACAATCCCACCATTTCACAGCTCATTAGCACCTGTACAGGAAATGAGAATATTGAAGTTGAGTGGAGAAAGAAAATTAAAAAATCATTTTTTCTTGGAATCAATTTTTATAATGTTAGATACAGGGAGGAACAATGCTTTGGGGCGGAGTTTGAAGATCTTCAAATATGCTGCCTCTGTTCCCTACATATCTAGCTATTTAGAGATCTTACTTTCCTTCCTCAAATACTGAAAGGAGCTATAAAATAATAGTCAATAAAGACCAAAAACACAGTAGGGCCAGAGATATATACTACTTATGTAGGGTATGTAAACTAACCTCTAAAAATGTCTACTTTGTGATGCCTGGGCTGAAGTGTGTGTGTGGAAGAAGGGGAGGGGGAGAGAGACTATAGTGTTAACATGAGGATCTTGATATGAAGAGAGCATTCTGTTTTACTTAGGTGAGCACGCTTTACTCACAGGAGTCCTTGTGAAAAGGGAGCAAAAAGGACAAATTCAGAGGAGATGCCATCAAGGAGTCAAAGAACAGAGAAGAATGGAGGTAGTTTCAAGGACAAAAGTACTGTGAAGTCCTGGCAACCTGGGTTTGACTCCTTGTAAAAAAAAGCAGGGTGCCATGACTGGCATCTGTAATACAAACCACAGCATTATTATCAGGAGCCTTGGCTTAATCTTGCATAGGTAGGATGAGAGAGCAGACAGGAGAGAAAAAAGAGAGAGAGCCTTAAAAAAAGGTAGAAGAAGAGCAGCCATCCCTGAAAAGTTGTCATCTGTCTGTCTGTCTCTCTCTCCCTCTGTCTCTCTGTCTGTCTGTCTGTCCTTCTCTCTCTCTCTCATAGACTAAATCAAATATTAAAAATTTCTAGCCACAGGATGGATAATGATGCTAAGTATGACCTTCATCTTCTGAGGGTCCAAAATAATAAAACTGTTATTTTGCTAAATGAATATGATATTAAATTGACTACTGATGACGTAGCATTATACTCATAGATTAATGTATTTCTCAATTATCACCAGAGAAACTCCTATCTGCAAGAGATAGTATATTACCACAAAGACCCACACTGGTCAAGGTGCAGAAAATAAGACTGTAGGGAATGATCAGCCCTAAATGGGACATGTATGTCACACCCCCTCCTCCCGAGGCTCGGGGATCATTGTGGAGGAGGGAGCAGTGGAATAATGTCCAACCCAGAGGTGGCAAATGAGGACAAGGAAACAGTGTCTTCTAGACCCATCAAGAAGCTGAATGTATAAACCCACAATGGGTGTAACCGCATGTGCAAGATCTGTGCAAACCCAAGTCAAAACAAATTCTAGGGTGGAGAGGGGAGGTAGACATGAAGAACCACTCAGGAGCCATTGACAATAGACAACTGCTGGAAGACAGAGAGTCAGTTCTCTTTAAGAGTAGATCAACCATCATTCAAGAAGAGGACACACAGTTGGGTGTGAAGATCATGGATCTGGGAGTAATTGGGGGAGGGGGTGAATACTATACTGTACAAAATAATCAAATTCCTAAGTAAAAAAAAAGAATGAAAGAATAAGAAATACAGATGGAAACAAAAGAAAAGGCAGTGCAGGGGACTCTCACTTGAGGAATCTGTTTCTGTACTTGGGTATATCTTGCTTTCTACTGTTGTTCTTTGAAGAGACCACATCCATTCTCTCAGACACATCTTCTCTTTCTTTCTGTGTACCTCTCTCATTTAGCCCTCATTTTAAGACTATATTAAAATATCTTTGTTAAATACCAATTCTGCTTCAAAAAAAAAAAAACCTAAAGAATGTAAAGGCAATGGAACAGATGTGCCTTTGTAGCTTGCAGAAGGAACACAGCCTAAAAATCCAATTGACAGGCCTTTTTAAAATTATTTAAATTTGTTTGTAGACAATTTCACTAGGCTCATAGCGCATACAGACCATTCTATTTCCATCCTTCTTGTCACTCCTGTCCACTTCCCCTCTCTCAACAAATCTCTCTCTCATGTTCTTATTTTGTTCTGTAACCCACTGAGTTTAACGAGGGCTGTTTGCATAACAATGAACCATGAGTTTTGGGCTATGCACTGGAACTTGGTGACTTGTCAGTAAGCATATAACTAAGGATAGTGATTTCCCCTTCTCTCACAGTCTATCAATAGCTGATAGTTCAGAAGTAAAGATAGAACCGTTGGAGCCGCTCCTCACTGGCAATGGTTTATGTCAACTTGACATAAGCTAGAGTCATGTGGGAAGAAGGACTCTCCATTGAGAAAATGCCTCCATAATACTTGCCTGTAGGGAAGTCTATATTTTCTTAATTGGTGATTGATATGTGGGATCCCAGCTTATTGGGGGTGAGTATTACCTGTGGGCAGATTGTTCTAGATGGTGTAAGAGAGCAAGCTGTGTAAGTCATGGAGAGCCAGCCAGTAACCTGCTACCCTCTATGGCTTCTGCTTCAGTTTCTACCTCCATGTTATTGCCCTGACTTCCTCCAGTGATGGAATGTGACCTAAAAGTTGTAAATTGAGATAAGCTGTTTCTTCCCCAGTTTGTTTTTGGTCATGGTGTTTTATCACAGCAATAGCATCCTCATGGGTCATCCTCTATGACTGCCTGTTGACAGGACCAGTCTTATGTGGGACCGGTGCAGGTAAGTTGGGTTGCTGTGACATGATGGTTGTAATATATATAATGTGTTTAGAGAGTGACATTTTTCATCTATTCACTCCATCTTACAGCTCTTATTTCATGCCCCCCCATCAATATTCCCAGAGTTTTAGAGGTTAATAGTGTAAGTATCTTCTTCAGGACTGGCTGTACAATCATGGCTCATTCTCTTCAACCTAGGCAGCAATGGATTTCTGTATTCATTGTAATTCATTGTAGGGAGAGGCTTCTCTGATTAACTCTGGAGGCCACTTTTTTTTCTATGTGCATAAGCATAACTATTTATAAGCTAGTCTGACACTTTGTTACTTTAGTTAAATCATTAATAAGTTCTCTACTTGGGCTTATGACAACCCTGGACCTGGGATATTAGTTGAGCTTATAGTACCTGGCACAGGTCCTCTGCTACAAGTCACTTTGCAGCACTCCTGAAATGCGATCAGGGGGCAGTCAACTCTCCCCACCACAGTCAAGCCACTGCTGCAAGGTAATAAATTTGTGGTAGTTTAATCCACAAAACCTCATTGGTTAGCAACACAGGAAAGCACTGTCTCATATCTAAACACCTAAATGGAACCTATGCCATGTTTTCAATACCTCTGCTAGATAATAATTTTCCTATTATTCTTAGGGATTTCTTTATAGATTTTGTCATTGTTCAATTCCAGGCATTGAACAGAAATTAGCATTCTCCTCTGCTGTCAACTTGTTTTGAATTAGAGAATCTGAAAGAATAATAATTTTGAAAAGAACATGAGCACTCCTTAGTTTCAGAAATGAAAAACATCTGCAACTGCTATAAGATTGTCCTGCAACAGGAGTGACCATTTTCAGTGAACAGCTATGAAACTGGAAATGATTGGGTCCGTGCTTACAGAAAGGATGGTTGCTGTTCTTATAAGACAGTCGAAGCTTCTGGAACATCGTGATTTCCAAAAGCGGAGTGAATAGCATGCATGGTCCCCATTTGTTCCTTTGCTTCGGGTTCCTAAAAAGCACTGGATAGTATAAGTAGTCTTGGTTTAAAATATAAACAATCCTGGGCCTTAGTTTGTTATTGTTTTCTGCTGAGAAATGCTAAATTAAACATACAAAACAGCATAATTGCTTCTCTTAATTGTTCTAGCACATTCATAACACAGTATCCAAATTTTCCACAGGGTTTTCCTGTGCTTTCAACTTAAAGCAAGTGAATGAGAATAAATTGAAAGTAGACCTTAGAAAGAGAATTCTGCTTTAAAAATGGTTGGATAGACCATCTAATATACATACATTAACCGATGGTGTCCATTCCTTACTGAGATGGGCCTCTAGGACTCCTGCCATCACCAAGGGAACCCCTCACCTCAGAATGCCATGAGCATCCCTCACAGAAGTCTCTGCTTACAAAGTTGAGAGACTTGAACAATTTCTAAGAATCTTCCCTCTTGATCATCATTTGCAGAGAAGTGTGCCAAACAATTCTGCCTAGTTTAATTTGGTAGTGTGCAGGAATGAGTACAGTGTGCTGTTAACATTGGCTATTATAAACGTAATAAGACAATGTCCTAGAAAAAAACTGCTATCAATCCACAACATATACTCAACCTCACTTATTTATGAGTCTTTAAATAGCTTTACACACATGCATGCACATGAGCGCGCGTGCGCGCCCGCACACACACACACACACACACACACACACACACACACACGCCCACAGTCAGAAAAAGAAAGCCTGTTTTATATGAATATAAAACAAGGGACCAAATAAAATATTCATAATGCCAAGCTTGCAGCCTTCAATACATGCTCTTTCTAGAACATTCCAATTAGAAGTAGACTCGGGTTTTTTTATAATCCATTCATATTTTACATTACCTGTATGCCTGCATGCTATATATAGCTGCCGCTTCCTTGTGTAACCTTCAGCTGTCTGGGATGAATTTTAAAGTTCCCTTCCCAAATGCTTAAAGCCTTTTAGCATTAAATAAGCCCTCCCTGACATTTACAAGTCATACCATTTACAAGAGTGCACTGCTGCCTCCATGTTTATTTTCCATCCATTGCAATAAAATGTGATGTTTAATGCTTTATTGATTATTACTGCAGTAACAAGTGACACTTTTAATAGGTGATTTTTCTCTTCAGGCTTTCATTCTTGATAGTTGTTAAATAATAATGTATATTTTATGCTTTAAAATGCTAAATTCCATAGAATGATAATCCCAAGTCACTTTCGTGGATGTAGGAAATGCATAATACCATAGTAAATAAAAATTAAAAATATTGAGGTGTAAAATAGACTGTCCTTCTACAGACAAAGGGTGTTTGGATGGTAAAGATATTTATCAGTTAGTGCTGAAATCATTTAAGTTTGCCATTTCTTGGTTAACCTACAAGTTGGACATTGACTTATATTCTCTGTTTATATGCACACAGGTTACTAGAGCTGTGGGGCTCAATGTTTTGTGTCTTGTTTTAAACAAAGGAATCCATCAAGATGGACAGTTTAGAAATTGGACATATGTCTTGTAATTATAATATTTTAGCCATTTTTATTAAATCATTTTTGTTGTAATGATCACACAAGATAAAGGGCTTTGGGGCTTAATGTTGTCATCCTAATTAAATCCAAGAAGTCCAAGAACCAATCACAGTTTAATCCGTGTGACAAGCAATGTAACGTTGACTATCCAGTCACTCAAAAAAAGAAAAGAGACACATGAGCCAATCCTTTAAAAATGTTAACTCAGATCCTGGCTTGGTGTACACACCTTGAATCCCAGCACTCAGGAGTCAGAGGAGAGCAGAATCCTATAAATTCACGACCAGCCTTGGCTACATAGCAAGTTTTAGGCTGGCCGGGGCTGCACAGTGAGAGCATTTTCTGCTCTTTTAGAAGACAGGAAATTAGTTCCCAGCACACACAGAATGGAACACAATCATTTATAACTCCAGTTCCACAAGATCCAAAGCCCTCTATGGACTGCCATCGGTTCCAGGCATGCATGTATTGTACATGCATACAAGTAGGACAGTATTCATATATGTTCAAAACCTGTCCACTGATTGTGTTTTACTTCATATCTTTTCCTATATAAAATCAATTAATAGTCTTAAAGAGAACAGTGTAGGTAGTATTCTTATAGTAAATTATATATGCCTTTTCAATCTTCACTCTCTTGTGTCTTAGACTGCAAACATTGTTTTTAGTTTTTCAATTTTCAAGTGATGATTTCCAGAAGAGAGTGAACAGTACCGCCACACTCTGGCCTATCATCTACTGACTCTTTAACTAATGATTCTTATTGTCTTCCAACTTGATAGCTGGATGAGGACAGCTTTGTGGAGAACAGACCCAAGAGAGCAGGGAGAAGTAGGCAGAACAGGAGCTCCATCCACAGATGACACATATCAGGGGGATGCCCACATGAGAACTCTGTCCAACAGCAGGCTGGCATATGAGAAAATATTCAGAAGAGAAAGAGGAAGGTAAGGGAAATGATTGAAGAGAATATAGAGGGCAGATAGCAGCACGAAGCATCCCCATTAGCCACTCCCACATATTGTTCTGCTACTGATGCTGTAATAGAGAACTGAGTGCCACATACTAACAATGAGGAAAATGACGCCACAGAAATGGGCCAAATCATTCAAGCCAAACTCACACCGATTATCACTGAAGTGTTGTATTTCCTGATTTCGAAGCTCCAAGAGATCTGCAGATATAGATGTATCATCAAGACTGCACTGGAGGGAATTGCAGCAATTTAAAATGTTAGACTCTGATTTTAGAATTCACTCAATTTCCTTATTTAAATTCAGTAGTTCCTGCATTGCTTATAAAGTGAACAACATGAAGAATGCCTGTTTATAAATGCCATTTTTAAGGAAAATCAATAACCATTATATGCTTTCTGCCATCCTTGGCTCTTTGAGAAGATATGAATATATTCATATAACAGGTGTTTTGTGAACCTAAAACTCCAGGGAGGGGATTAAATAAAAAAAAATCTGGATCTGAACCAAATAAGAGAAAATGATACTAGTTCTACAATACAAGGCTGGTTATAACAATATATCTCATCATTTCTTCAGTTTGCTGTAAGTTAGATACTACCTATAGACAATGATCTTATATATTTTTCAGTAAACATACACTGAATGCATTACAAACAGTAGAGCCGTGTTTGGTGCTACATACAACAGCAACTCAGAAAGGCATAATTGCTGATGTCTGGGATGGTAGAATACAGCCGGGTCATAGAGACAAATAGGAACCCAGTATCAACTCATCACATAGCCTCCCTGAAGCAAGCAGGAAAACAAGAGGCTTTAAAGGGTGAAGAACAATTCTCTGAACAGTTGTGTTAGTCACATTTTCTGGAGGACTGAACTGATAGAATGAATGCATTGAAAAGGATTTATTGAATTACCTTGCTCAATGTGGTCTGAAGAATTCAACAAAGGCTAGTTCACACTAGGGAAACCAAGAACCCAGTACTTGCTCAGTTTGGGAAGCTGAATGGATGCCTTATCAGTCCCAATCTGGTACCAATGGCCTGAAAGATTTCTGAAGAACTGTTCATTGTTGATTTATGTTGGAAGCCCAAAGAAGAATCAGCCCCAGCAGTGCAGCAACAGAGTAGATGAGGTTACCAAGTAAGAGTAAGGGCAAGCAAGCCAAAGCAAAGCCTCCTTCTTCCACTTCCTTTCAGCTAGGCTGTCACTGTACTGTGCTGTGCTGTCCACATTGAAGGTGGATATTCCCACATCAAATAATGTGGTTAAGAGAATCCTTCAGTGACGGACCCAGCAGGTTACCTTTTAAATTAATCCAGATCCAGTCCAGCTGACAACCAAGATAAATGATGACATCACATCAAATGCCTTTCTTATCTTTAGCAACATATATTCAGATGTAAGTTAGTGTCCCAGTAATAAAATAGTTATTTTAAACTTCTACACTTGATAATAATCAGGTATCATGAAAGAACAGAATTACATATCCATTCCAGTTTTTAAATTAAGATTTGAGAAGCTTAGAATCAATGTTTTCCTTTAGAAGCACTTACTTATCCAAGAAATAGCTACTGAGTCTGTACCTCTATGCACTAAAGATGTAATGACAACTGAGGTAGGGATGATACTTACTCTAGCTCAGTGTCATATATGTTTTGTTTACTTAAAAAATAATATTATTATTGCTTGAGGAATTCTGCTGTTTTTGAATCTCGGTTGGGCACAAAGGTTCTTCTTTCTAAAAGTGCTAACTATGTTAGCTATTTCCCCAGCCTCCCTTGCAGCTAGTCATGATGATCTGTGAATCAGATTCTACCTGTCATCTCTCCTTGAATAAAAAAGAAAGAGGAGGTTGTTTTATCTTAGTCACAATGGTAAAAATAGCATAGGCTATTTAGTGACATTAGACCATTTCTTACTAGAGTAGAGTTTGAGGAAATAGTCCAGAAACTTGAGTCTGACTTTCCAGTTCATCTACAGTTCTACAACCTATCCCAAATATTTTTAATAAATATGTTTTTTGACCCAATGGACTTTTCATTCAGAGAATCATAATTGACAGAACAACCACCAAGCCATGCAGCCATCAAGAGAAGAAACACTTACAGCAATGAGCATCTCAAGACCTAAGGGATTCAGTAGTGTGTCAATTTCTCAGTGCACTACTTTCTCTAAAAAAATTTCTCCAAAAATAAAGGTTTTTCAGAAACATGTTCATTTTGACATTGAGCTGCCTCTGCTAAATATTTGTTTTAGTCTTTTCATTGGACCGTGCAAAGGCTTCATAGACAAGACCTAAACAGTGAACACTCAGTTCTCAGAATCCTACAGTTCTAGAGACCCAGAAAGATAAGCGCTCACAATGCCAGCCAATTTTTCTTCTCTTGAGGCCCCTTTCCTGATTTACAGGCGACCATCCCCTGAGTCCTCATGAAGCAGCAGGAGTGGCCTCTTCTGTTTCTCAGAAAACCACTTATCCCACCATGAGTACCCCACCATCATAACATTATCTTACATTGACTACTTCCCAAAGACATCATCTCCAAAGCTATAATGCTGAGGTTATTGCTTTAACATATAGTATGGAAGGATGTGTTGCCTATACCAATATTGCATCTAGATATGCTTACAATCAAGGATGACGAACATCAAAATTATCATCAAATTATGCAGTTCATTACAGACTCATTCTCCACCAAGGACTCCAAAGATTTTACCCCAATGAAGAACTAATCAGAAATGTCCAGTCTTCATCTGACTCGACCTTGCCTTCATAGTCTTCTTAAATTAATTCACTCCCTATATGGCCTGTGTATACAGAAATCCTGGTGTTGTCTGCTATTCACATAAATTGATCCCTTTACATGTTGCTGTGTTTGGGTTCCCTGGAGCACTTCATAATGGCACTACACTTGGATGATCTTTGGAGCTGCCTTGAGAATGGGCCCTTCTGACCAATATTATAAGACATCTGATTGACAAGATCATTGAGCCCATTTCTGGCCTTGTACCTATACTTCTTGCTAGATAATCTCAGTATATGACCAAGCACAAAGACACAAAGGACATCCCATTTTTTCCCAGACAGAACATTTATTTGACAGTGATTTCATTTGAGAACTTTGTATGCCTCTGTCTAAGAGGCTTCCTTCCAACTTTCTCTTTCTTTCTTTCCTCTCCTCCCTTGGCAATATTGGCATCATTGTCTCCTGATATCCGAGTCCCTGTTTGCTCCCCTTTCTTCATTTACCCTTAACTATTTCTCCTTATATGTTTCCCCACCCTTCCTGGATCTGTCCACCATCTGAAACCCTAACTAACAGCCATTTGTGGTTGTGGTCACCATCACCTATGCAGGTCATTCCATCAGATGAGAAAAACAATTGTACATGGATTATTTCACAATCCATTCTGGTGGCAAATTTTGTATGGGAAGATATTGCCACCCAATCCAAGACCATAGAAAAAGTTGCCTTGGCCGGGTTTTAATACAAAGGTCTGAGATTTTGAATTAATCTTCATTTCAAATTCTTTGTACAGGAATTGTTTATTTTACTTCTGATCTAGCTTGTAAATACATCATTGGAAAGAATGAAATATTTGAGCCAGAAGCCCTGTCATTTAGAACATGTGGGATGACAACAGCTGTACACCTGCCTATGGCATTTTCACTAAGGAAGTCTATATGTCCACAGATGTGTAATTACATATAACTATGCTGAAGTTTAAAAAAAAATCCGATTTCAAGTCAGTAGATCATTTGGTAATTCAAAACCCAACAAGTAAACAGTAAGTATGTCTTCTTATATGGCTCGTTTTATGTAAAAAAAAAAAAGCTGTGGAAGTCATAGAACACAGTGTCTATCTGTGTCTACTTCTAGATCTTTGGGAAAATAAAGTTGAATCTTGAGGGAAAAACAAAACAATAGCAATGTATGATAGATCAGTAATGACCCATCCTTTATATAAACAGGACACTTGAAAATAAGCACTTTTGTGGAAGGTAGAAGTGCTCTGAAAAGACCCCATCAAGGAGAAGAAACTTGAAGCTGAATGTTGCTTAGGATAAATTTGGTAATGTATCCAGAGGCCTCAGGAGAGACGTTCTCTGTAGGAGCAGAATGTGACTTCTAACGACTGAGTACTACAAAATCTATAAGGAGACTTATCCATGTAGTGGCACATAATATCATCAAATAATGGTCAATGGTGTTCAGTTGAAAAAACTTTGACACATGCCTTTAATTCTGAAGCATGATGTTACACCGGACAGCAATGACACATACCTTTAATCCCGGAGCATGATGCTAGATGTTACACCAGACAGCAATGACATATGCTTTTAATCCCAGAGCACGATGTTACACTGGACAGCAATGACACATGCCTTTAATCCCAGAGCAGGGTAAGCAGAGGCAGGTGGCTTTCTGTTAGTTCAAGAGAAGCCTTGTCTAAAGAGCGAGTTCCAGGACAGCCAAGGCAGCACAGAAAAACTCTCAAAGAAACAAATGAAAGAAGAACAACAAAACCATTTTGTTGCTGTCTCTGTGCACGAAGTCCTTGAAGTTCCCAGGCTTGTGTTTGTACTCTGTTGCCACGAGACAGACCTCCACAGATAGCCAAAAATTTGATTAGAAGACTTTCAGGAATAATGTTTTGGGATATTTCTTCCACCAATTTTTGGTGTTTCATTTTGCCCAATCCCCAAATGGCTGGAGATGCTTGAAATCATTGGGTCCCTGGTTATCTACCTGCAAGACTGGCCATGGCAGGGAGAATTTGCTTGTAGAAAAGCATCCCATTCTACCGTTGTCACATGTCTCGTCATGATGCCAATCCTCACCAGAGCTACTTGATTACCAACAATTGGCAGATAAAACATGAAAAACTCTGGGCTAGGACTGTAAGTCTTTCCTTAATTGGTGCCTAGGATATAGATACCTCAGGAAGGTAAAAGCAACTTTGAATTGGACATTACCAAAAATTATTAAAATCACAAAATAGCTACAAACCAGTCTTACCAAATGAGCATTCTACTAAAGTTACATCACTACATGATGTATCACTAGGCAGAGAAATAAGCACATAATTAGAAAAGACACCATCATTTATTTATTTTGTGCTTTACACCTAACTGAGGCCATGTAGTCCTTCAGATCCTGTCTTTCATGCTTGTCTTACCATCTCATTCTAATTATTAGGTTACAATGCAGTATTTTATTGACACTGACAATAGGGAACCTGTTATGTCAATTAATTATCACTTATATTTATATATCTTTTTATACACGAGCTTTTCAGGTTTTTGGCACCAGAGAACTTTGTGTTCCCCATTTGTGCATGAGTCTGAGGTGGTAGAGAAAAAAAGTCAATGACTGTTTAGTAGATGAATGGGTGAGTAAATGCATGAATGAAGAAATGCAGCAAATTCACATTCATCTACAATTCCTTATAAAAATTACATTCCTTCAATAAAACAACCAACTAATAGAGTTGAATCTGTTTATCCATACACATTGTAAGCTAACATACAACATTAACAGAAAAACAAAACCATTCCACTGTTTTTTTAATTTTCTGGCCCATACATTCTTATTTTGAAGGGACAGCATGCATGCTTATTGTACAAACAAATAGTAAATTTATTGTTAATTTACTATTGGAAAGTCCATAGTTAGAGCTGCTGAATGGTTGCAGAGAAGACATCTGCCACCAACCTGATTTGGTGAGTTAATGTGGGAATCCTCTAACCTCAAAGTAATTGCCATCCCATACATATGCTTGCCCCCATAAAAACACAATGTAATATAATATAACAAAATCTTAATAAAGAAAATCCCATAGTCCAAGGGGAAGAGGTTATGAAGTTATCAGAGCTTAACGCTTATTTTGCTGGGTGTCCAGCACTGTGCCAAGCATTTAAAGAATTTCTCATTAAAGCTCCCAGCTGTGTTTTAAGTAAGATAGCACTCTTCTTTTCTCCCTTCTACCAAAAATATATTTTTTCTTACACAATATGTCCTAATTATGATTTTCGCTCCTTCCACTTCTCCAAGTTCCACCCACCACTCCGGCCATCGGCACCAGCCCCTTTCTGTCTCTCACTGGAAAACAAGAAGACTTCTAAGGAAAATTAATAAAATAGAAGATATAAAACAAGAACCCATACATTGGAATAGGACAAAACAAATAAACAGACAGAAAAGAGCCCCAAAAAGGCATAAGAAACAGATATAAGAACAAGAGACACACCCATTTACACTTAGAATGCCATAAAAACACCAAACTAGAGCCATTATATGGACAAAAAGAGCATATACGACAAGGGGGATAAAAATATTTATTAAAATAAAATAAACACAAAAATCTATTTTTAAAAGACATGACATTACAGCATGAGACAAGGAACCTCCAATGACGCTGCTGAGATCATCTTCTATTGGCCATCTAAAGGTTGGCATTTAGCCTACCCTTGAGTAGTTTGTCCCTGAAGGGAGACGCTCTGGGAGAAAACTTGCAAGTGGTTATCAGTTGGAGATAGCTTTGGGGTTGGGGATGGAGACCTGTGTCCCCTGGGTTTTTCAGCTCTAGGAGCCCATCTGGTGGCACTCGTGTAGGCCCTGTGCATATTGCCCCAGTCTCTTGGAGTTCATATGTACATCTATCTATTTGATTTAAAGTGTCTGTTCTCCTAGTGTCTTACATATCCCCTGGCTCTTACACTCTTTCTGCCTCCTCCTCCACAGGGTTCTCTGAACCCTGCGGGGAGGGATTTAGTGGAGACATCCCACTTATTGTTGCCCATTTAAGGTTTCTCATTCTCAGCATAATGTGTGGCTCTTGGGCTCTGCATTTGTTACCATCTACCGCAGAAGGAAGTATCTCTGATGATAGCTAAGCAAGGCAATGATCTGTGACTATAGCAGAATATCATTAAGAATCATTTTAATATGTTTTTCTTTCTGTTGTTGCTGCTTTATTTTTAAGAACAGTAGTTTTTGGTTTTTACCCTAGATCCCAGGACTTCTAGTCTCAGGTTCCTGATTACTCAAGCAGTATAAACCCATACTCAAGGGTACGGGTTTCATCTAGAGTGAACCTTAAGTCAAATCGCATAATGATTACTCCCACATGCTTTGTGCCACCATTGAGCTAGTTTATCTTGTTTTGGATCAAAGGGTTTGTATTTACATTTCACCTCTGGTAGCAAGCAGTGTACCTTTCTAAACCAAAGATGCTAGCATACAGGGGTGAAGACTCTATGTAGTCACTAACTCGACTTATCCATGTTCAATGAGCTAGAATACAGCACTCTTGTTCTTATTTTAAAAGTGAAATAAATGAAGCACAAGGAAGTAAAATCATGTGCCCAAGATTAGCTTGCAAGTAGGACACCCAGGAATTAAATGCAGTCAGTATCATGCCAAAAGCACTGTTCCCAACCTGTATCTTACCTTCCTCCTATTTAGGATCATTTTTGTTCTTGTTCCAGGGCTTACCTCTGCAGGTCACATCTGTCAGTGGTAGAGTTGCAGCAATATATCATCTACCACAAAATTCTCATTGGCGAATTTATATATCATAGCCCATTTAGTCAAACTCATCCATACAACAATTCCTTTATAGTTTTTTAAAAATATTTTATCACTTTCAGTTGCTCAGGTTCACTTCTGAAAAAGGAACCAAAGTAAATGACAAAGAAAAAAGTATTTATTTTCTCTACTAAGCAAATAAATAGAACTAGAATATACTGTGTATGTGTGAGAAAGAGAGAGAGAGAGAGAGAGAGAGAGAGAGAGAGAGAGAGAGAGAGTAGAAAGAATATTTTTCTGGCACATTTACTAAGACTGAGAATCACACATTGAAATCATTTATTTATGGCAACCAATGAATGTTTCTTCTGGCTATTATAGTGCAATATTTCATTAGAAAAAGAGAAGATGGTAAATCTGAGCATTAAAAGAACATCTTTAATCTTGGGAAGCATGCTAGCTAGTTAAATCTGTTATTTTAGCCCAACAAGACACTTGAGAAGACTTAGAAACCATTAAGCTAAGGGTATGCTGCGAGTTTTGTATGAAAGGTGAGCTGCCCGAGAAGCCACTGAATAATAACATTTAGTGACATGTCTGATTGACACACAAACACAAAGCAGAATTAACAACAAGATTCTCACTGTTATGTAAATAGTTTCCATAGAAGTGTTTATTGCTGACTTATCCAGAAAAAAGAGAGATTGCGAGCTAATATAGAAAGGCCTAAAATAATCATTTTATTTCCAGCTCCTCAAGTTAAAGACATGAGATAATGGGACAGCCACACTATCTTCTTAAACTGAGAACATAGAGTTGATGTCACTTACATGTCACAGACAGACACCAGATAAGAAAGGAATGAATTTACTATGTGAAATTCTCCAAGGTTTTCCATTTGCAACAGCTTTACAAGCTTACTACAAACAAGATGGGTTCCCCAGAACTTAAGTGAACACAGTAAAATATTATGAATCATTACATTGTAACTGATTAAACTACAGTAACAAAAACAGATGTTTTTTAGCAGGAACTCAAGTGACTTCCAAAGACCATAAAAGTGAGAAAACACAAAAGAACTCTGTGCACCAAGTGTTAAGGCTATTCATAAAGCTCCTCTCTGGAATAACAGTAGAGTTTTCTCATTTCTAAACGATAATTTGGAGCAACACAAATTGATTTTGCGTTGCCCTTTGAATTTGGATCTCTTAGACAAGATAAGATGGTGTCTGGTAAAATTTTTAAATTGCTAATTAGTTTTGAGGAAGAAAAATTACAGAGAAATGTAGCTAAGTCTGTAATATGGTTTTCATCTAAACATATTAATTTATGCTCTATGGTCGCTTATGATATCTTATGAGCGGTAGTGTAATGTTGAGTATGATATGAATAAAAAACGCCTTTTCAAGTTGTTTAATTTTTGCATCCTCACATTCTTGCCACAATCAAAAAAAACTTATTAGCAAATCATTCCAACAAAGCATTTAATGTGTGAAGTGGGTTCACCAACTATCCAAGTTTCATGAGTCAGAATCCTCACATCCATTCTATAGAAAGCAGGCTAACTGAAATAAGCATCAGGGATAGCAGAAGCCAGGGCTGCATTGCAAGTTCTTTCTTCCCATGATGTTCATGGAAGTTCCCTAGGTCAGAAAGAGTCTTAGCTGTGCATGTCTTTTCCAACATGGCTAAGGAGCACCCCCAAAGAGCTCAGTCTTGTTTTAAAAATATCAAAGCAAGGAAAAGAGCCATGAAAACTCATTGGAACAAATCCCAAGGAAATTCCATCTTGATCCTGCCAGATGGTCTCTATGTCAGGGTATTACCACCTCAGCATATTCTGCAGTTACTCTTGAGAGCTACCAACAAAGAGAGCAGTATATGATTCTGAACCCACTGAGAGCCTTGTCTTACAAAGAGCATAGTTCCATGCAAGTAGGTCACCCACAGCTTTACTTGTAAATTGTCTTAACTGCATAATGGAATAAGTCACGGTACTTTTGAATAAATGAGGTTTATAATCTCAACACTCTGGCAAATGGAATGGAACCTAAAAAGATGCCACTGCAGCATTGTCACAAAATTGCTCTGTTCCGCCACTATCACTACGGGGAAATGGGTTTTTAATTATAAGACTATGCTATTGACAAGAAATGTAATATAGACAATTATATCACTATCTAAAACACCCTAAGGTTGTTTTTTTATTCAAAGTGAAATTGTATTGGTAAAGTATGCAAATAATTTGTAAAGACACTTTCAATGACAGTTTATGAAAGTGGTTCATTATTAGGAAGGTAATAAGATAGTGGTTTATATTTAATAAAGTATTGATCTGAGAACAGATGAGTGGAGGATCCATTCTCTCTTAAGAAAGAATTGGGTCATATTAAAAGAAAGAACAATATGGTTGGAGAGATGTTAAAGGTGCACAAATCTTTGTACAAAGAGAAGATTATGGTGAAGATATCCTAAGAAACTATGTTCTCTAACTCTATTTAAAATGGATGAGCTTGGATCTCAGGGACACTGAAATCTTACAAATCTTCTCAGCCATAGAAAAGATTTAAAAAAGCAAAAAAAAAAAAAAAAAAAAACCTCACAAACAAAACAATGCAGACTTAGCTGTTACACTTTTGAGACACTGTCTGGGTCCCCATCTAGCCTCCTAACATCCTCCTTTGTCACAGTAGCCCTGGCCTCTGTGCTTCTCACAGCCCTGATAGGATGGAGAAGAGAGATTTAATGACTCAAAGACTCTATAAATATTTTTGAGATCAGAGAATCTGGAGTCCTGTGATACTGTATCTTACTCTGCTCGAGACTGTCTTGAAACAAAAATGTGCAAACATTCTGTGTGCATGTCTTGGCCAAGGGTTAGCATCTTCTTTATTCTCATCTGAAATCTATCTACTCATCTTTTTAGCATCCATACAAAGCTCCTTTCGTGCTGTCACAAGTTAAAGAAGTATATATTCTTTGTCATTCTCCATGTTGTAGAACACTGTCAATTTAATTTAGGATGCAGACATTTTCTGTTCTAATTTTGAACCCAAATAATGTTTTAAAGACTTCCTATGTATAATGCAATGAAATAACATAGATAGGAAAATTACAGCTATGACAGTCAAAATCAAGTTACGGGGAGTATAAGAACAAATGGTGTGTTAGATAAAAGAAGTTTCATATAGATTCCCTATTAGAAATGACATAGAGATCAATTATAGATCTTGAACATAATTCATCCCATTTCCCACAGTATGAATCTTCTCAGCACCTCGCCATTTACTCCCACCCAGGCTTTCTTTTTACACCTTTCAGCAGTTCACACATTAGTTACAGAAGTCTACTTTTAAGTGCATCCCTCAGGATCCTGGCAGGAGACCCCTGCTCTCTACAGAGTGGCAACTCCTTTATTGCTGTTCACAATGCAAATTCCTGCTTATTCCTAGAGCTAGACAGAAGACATTTCTTGAAGCTGTGTTTGTGATTACACACCTGTGGCCAGGGTACTAGGTAAATAATCATTACATTGATTATATACTCTGAATCTTACTAAGCCACTGAAGTGGCAAGCTTCTATTGATAACAACTGATCTCAAAAGCGTTTTGATTCTAGGTGAGATTTTACCTTCACAGTAGCTAAAACTTGTTTAGTAAAGCTCTGCAGGTTAAGGAACTTGCCTGGCAACTTGAATGTGATGTCTAGGACCCACATGGTGCAAGGTTAGAATCAACTCCTAAAACGTGAACCTCCATACGTGGGCACACACACACACACACACACACACACACACATACACACAGAGAGAGAGAGAGAGAGAGAGAGAGACAGAGACAGAGACAGAGAGAGACAGAGACAGAGAAAGATAGAGAGAACTACATATGTATAAGAAACAATGAGGAACAAAACTATGCTATATTAGGTTCAATGAAGAGAAGATCCGGCTTTCTAAGCAAAGACCCTGAGAGGCGCTTCAGAAAGAGCTCTGAGATATAGTCATAGCACAAGGCTTCACTGGCTTGTAAAGCTCATTTATTCTGCCAAGATGATACCCAGAGATCTAATTCTATTATTCTATTGGTTAGGATATTTGGCATAAAAGCAATCCCACCTTGTTAGCCTCATGTGATCTATTTTTACCTTTTTTTAAAAAAACAGTCAGGTTCTTTTTGAAGAAGACTATTACCTGTTGAAGAACATCTTGGAACTACAAAGCTGAACAAGCTGAACTCAGGGTTACTAAGCAGTTGGTATCATCAGTTTAAAAAAAATCATTGGTTTTACTTTTTGAGATTATAACACAATCACATCATTTCCCCAGTACCTCTCCACTCTCTGAACCCTCTTGTATTACCACCTTGCTTTCTGTCAAATTTGTTGATTTTTCTATTTTGGAGCTTATTTCTCAGAATTTTATTTACTCTGCTTTCATGCATGGGTTTGAGAGGGTTGAAATAAGCTCTCCCTCTCTGGTATTTATTCATTCACAAAACCATGGAGCAGATCCATTTCTGCTCTAGAAGACCAAGAAATGCATGGTGCCTTTTCACTGAGAATGATTGCTTTTATCTGTTGACTCTGTTATGAAGCATATCTGTATGAATAGTTGCAGGTATAAATAAACATCCTACTCATGCTGAGCCCATTTCTCAGGTGAGTTTGGCTTCCTAGACTAGCAAACCTACTGGCATATCTATATCTAACTTTTACCAACAAGTGGATAAATCAGTAGAGACTTTTTTTTGCATGACAAACATCACTCTGCCTTCTCCACAGTCCCTCATACTATAACAAGACATTCATATGTACATTTAAGCATTAAAGATTTTAGGCACTACAGCCAAGATTACCAATTATCTCCAATCACACTTTCCCCTTCTTTGTTGCAATAATACAATTCTCATCATCACTCCCATTGCCTCACCCAGCAACTTCAATTCCCAGACTCTGTTGCATCTGAGGGTAACCATTTGATGAATAGGATGTGAGGGGAAATGATCTATGAACCAATGGATTATCTCTTTAGAATGGAAAATGCCTCTGTATCCAATGAGACATGGAGAAGTCAAGCTAGTGCCTAACTAGAGCCTTCACTCCTGTTGGCTAGTGTTCATGGTACTGGAAGATACCCTGCAGCTACCAGATAAGGATAAACACCAATCTAGCTACAAATCCTTTAATCTACAATGGTGACCTGCCTGCATGATACACCAATGCTGTGGAAGAAACAAATCCCTCTCTGATTGGACTTCAGGCCAATCCATGAGATGGAACCCATTCCTAACATTGCTCGAATATCAAGATCCTGAGATTAGATAGATCATAGACCTAGGGGAAAACCAAATAATATTGTCCTAATAAAGGAGTACAGTAATAAAATTACACCTAATGACATTCTACTATACCCATAGCTCAGTATTTTATTCAGCTATCATCAGAAAAAGTTTCCTCCTTCAGGAGATGAGAACTAATACAGAGACCCCCAAGTAGACAATGTGCAGAGTGGGTGATCTTGGAACACTCAGTCCCAAAGAGACGTCTATATCTATCAAACCCTTCCCCTCAGGGTTAGGAGAACTCTGCAGAAAAAGAGAAAGAATATTGTTAGAGTCAGAGAGGATGCAAGAACCCAAGGAACCAGTGTCTTCAGGACTGATGCAATATGAAGCCATAGCATGCACAGGCCTGCACAGGTCCATGGCAGATGGAGTCCCAGCACTGAGAAGAGTGGTGGATGGGAATCCCCATTCTTAACCCAGAAGCTATCTCCAGTTAACAATCACTTACAAAGGAAAACCTAGTTTTCTCCAGCAGAGTCTCACTGAAAATAAAAACCACACATAAGGGAGGCAGCACGCTCAGCAGTAGAGAACCAACACAAAACAAACTCAGTGTTTGCCTCATACTGCTTTGTTTGAACATTTTTTCACCTTATTTGTCTTTTGCTCATCTATTATGGTTTCTGATTTTGTGTGTGTAATGGTGTGTGTGTGTAATGGTGTGTGTGTGTGTATGTGTGCATGCACACACTCATTCATGAGCATGTGTCTGTGCATATATGTATGTGTTTCCATATATGTGTTTGTGTGTATGTGAGTGTGCATGCATATGTGCTTGTGTGTGTGTGTTTCTCTTGCTTTTCCTTTGTTTTTTTAGTTTTTAATTTTTCTGATCTTGTTTTGTTTTATTCCTGTTTGTTTGATTTTGGTTGTTGTTTTGTTTTTTAATTTTTTTGTTTTTGTTTTTGCTGCTGTTGTTGATGTTGCTTTGCCTTTTTGTTTTCGAAAGGAAGAGAAAGAAGACCTGGAGTTGCATGGGTAGAGCAGTGAGGAGGATCTCTTAAGTGAAGGAGGGGAACTGTAATCAGAATATACCATATAGAAAATTATTCTCAATATAAAAAAGCAAGCAAGCAACAACAACAACAAAAAACAAAAAAGGAAATTACAAAAATGCATACCCTTGCTGTTATTCCCTTGTTCTAAAATAAAGAAGTAACATGGAGCTAACCTAGATTCAATATTAGTTCCATAGCCCCTAGAAATATACTCTAGGTCATCTACCAAAATGTGGATCAAACATACAAGAGAAACAGATGCACATTTGAGTTAAACAAAAGTATATTTGCAGTCTATCATATACCTTAAATAATGTATTGAACAATAAGAAATCTGCTTCCATATGAACAACCTGGTACAAACAAGATTTGTGATAGAACTGTAAGTTCCCGGGCAAACGAGTGTCCCAAGCACAGTGCTGTAAGAATGTGGGAGAAGAAATCACAGCTTAGAATTTGTAGATCTTCAAACAAAGGCTAACATTGCACAGAAATTTTATTTCTTCTACCCATATTTTTAAATAGACATTTTGTATCACTTTAACTATTTTTCCTTTCTAAATTGCTTTGAATTAGTGAAGTATATTTACTATAATAATGATAATTGTATTAGAAACAATATGCAATCATACTTAAATAGTATGTGTTGGTTACAAAGCACACAAAGATAATGAATATTCATGAAACTTTCATATAAACTAATAAGTAGAATCCTGCCAGTAACTTGCATATGCTTCTTTTTATAATATGAATGGATTTGGAATAAATATAAATGTATACAATAGTTCCATCACCACCTCAGAAGTGATTATGTTCTTAATCCTAAGAAATTGAATCAAAAGTATATAGGTATCACTTGTAAGTGGTACAGAAATTAGTAGCATAAAAGTTAGTCCATGCTACACACGTCGGGGTTATTTCTCAACCTTTCAACATTCCAAGTCCTATTTTTCTCTTGCAGAAAATACTGCTTTTAGTATTCATCACAGAGCCCCTGAAATTTTTATATGAGACTGTGAAGGTGAAAGGTCACTGCTCACAGTGAGATCATAACCTAGAAAAGAACTGGAGTTGGGGTGGGGTAGGTATGACCATTGGGGTGTCCTTGTAGTACACCCAAAGCAGAGGGAGAGTTCAGTCAAAAAAAAAATGGAAACTCTGGCTGGAATTCCTGCTTGGGTGTTGTTAGGATTCAGGCATTATGCTGACCCCAGTCACCTGGCAGGATGCTCCCTGGAAGTACCCTGTGGTTGCTACACTAGATACTATGCAGGTGCAAAGGTCCCCTTAAGAGATAAGCTCCTCCCACTCCCTTTCCCTCTGCTCTTTGCTGCTCTTCAGGAGAGGCTTGTCCATGCCTCTTCTTCCTCTTCTTCTCTGCATTTCTCTTTCCCTCTTCCCTCCCCTTCACCCTTCTCTCAATAAGCTGCTCAATTAAGCTCTGCCTGCAAGGCGTATTGGTGTCTCGCTCCCTGTGAGGCCTCTAGTTCTCCCCAGCTGCATGGCCCCTTTACCCGCCAAGGTCTCTCTCGTGACGTTTTACAACCATTTTTCATTTATGTGTGAATGTAAGCTAGGTTTAACTCTGAGTGTGTGTATCTGTGTATGCAACTTAAGTTCAGCTGTCTATATGTCTATGTGTACTTACTGTTAAAGAAAAATGTTTTAAGCTAAAACCATTTACACTCAAGTTTGAAGACTCTAGGCAAAACATTCCTCCACAACCTCTCAGCTTGGATCTAGCTCTGCAGGCAGATCCTATACTGTAGTTATAACTCACGTTTACACATTAGACAGCCCTCAGATGCTCAGAGATCTGGGGAATATGGTATTTAAATATTTAATTAAAAAGACATTTTGGAACAGAGAGACAGGTTGGCTCCTGGCAGCAGCCCCTATTTCCTCCGAAGAAGATGGATAGGAGCAGATGAACTTCCACCCGTAACTTGTTTCCCAAGTGAAAGCACTGTAATCAGAGACTGCGCCTTCATTCTCTGGCTACCCAAACCCAAATAATCACACAGAAACTATATTAATTACAACACTGATTTGCCAACAGCTTAGACGTATGCCTACCTAGTTTTTATATCTTAAAATTACCCATTTCTATTAATCTGTGTATTGCCACAAGTCTGTATCTTACCGGGTAAGGTTCTGGCGTCTTTCTCCTTTGGTGTCTTCCTGTATCCACCTTCTTTCCTCCTCTATCTCTGCTTGAATTTCCTGACTTGCTATATTCTGCCCTGCCATAGGCCAAAGCAGCTTCTTTATTAACCAATGGTAATAAAACATATTCACAGCATACAGAGGGGAATCCCATATCAAAGCGCTAGCCACTGACCAAACCTGCCTTTCACCTCAACTGCTGAAAATTCTCTTCAGATGGTAGACAACTCTCTCAAGTTGCCTTGGGCAAGGTAAACTGGTCTTCCTACAAACTCCTAATCCATAGAATCTTCTGGGGCTTTGCAGGCCTACCTCAGCTACCAAAATGAGGATGTTTCCCTAAGACCTGCCCTCAACAACCATGGAAGACCCTGGGGTTGCTGTCTAGGCACCAATAAAGTAAGTCTCTGTCATTTTTTAAATTTATCCTTCTCAAGATTTCTGATACTGTTTGATGACTGATAGATTTGCCACCTTAACAGCAGGAACCAAGGCTAAGTCTAGACACAGTTCACCTTGCTACCAGACTCAAGAAAAGAAGCACTTACAAAACAAATTTCTGCTGAGTGTTAAGGTGACGCCGTAATGATAGGGAAGGAACAGGCACTTTCAGGGTCACTTATCTGAAGCTAGAAAAGGTTTCAATAGGATCTAAGAACGTCTCAGGGTATAAAAAAGTGTTTTAAGGTGTACAGATGCTGGTTATTAGATTTCTTTCTCATTATGCTACTGTTGTATTAGGACTCCAAGAGTCCATGGTCTTCCATTAATCAGTAGAGTTCTAATAAGCTATTAATCCAACTCTGACAGAGTGCTAGCACCATACTATACCACTATCAACACGGTCACAAGCTCAAGATTTTGAATTCCTGTCAGTGCTTTCCTAACTATAACCCTCAAAGATACTTTTCATTGTACAGAAACATCTGTCACAGTCATTTCTGGCATTCATATAATGCCATTTCTACAATGTAAATTTCAACACAGACTATAAACAGTGGGAATATCGTTGTGTCTAAAACTTACGCTTTCACAAACTCAAAGAATTCTTGCAAGTTCCAGGGAGTCTACTCGGAGGATTCACCTCAAAGAGAACCAATGCACCCATCCCTCAATTACCAAACCCTAAGAACCTAAACCTCCCCACCTTTCCCTGGTCCTGACACCCTTCCCTTCAATCACCAAGACCTAAAGAAAGAAAAATTTTCCCTAAACTTAAATTTGTCCTCTGCTCTGTCATCATCTTGCCAGGTCTAAGAGACGCTGGATGGTTCCACCGAGCCTGGACAGTGAAGTGAAACAACCAGCTACCCCAGGACATGGCAGCACCCCAGCTTTCTCAGGTCCCCCAAAATTGGTTGATGCCCCCTAGTTCAGCAGGAAGCAGTCTTGAGAACTGGACATCCTCATTCCTTCAACCTGCCACGTGTAACTCTTGACCTTCTCAATATAAAAGAAGGGAGGAATGTAGGTATTCAGGCACACCTTGGCCCTGCCCCTCAGGAAACTGGCACAGTGTGTCACCCCTCTGCACACGGCAAGAAGTACCCTGACTGTACACAGGTGCAAAGATCCCTTTAAGTCCTACCTACTCCAGCTCTCTTCCTGCTGTTCTTCTGAAGAGGCAACCAGGTCTTTGCCTCTCTTTCTCTCTGCCTCTCGCTCCCCTCTCTCCCCCTCTCTCTGTCTCTCTTTTTCCTTCCCTCTACCCTTCTCTCAATAAATCTGCACTCAAGCTCTGTCTGCATGGCATATCTGTCTCCTGCCCATGGCCCTCACCCACCAGGATCCCTCTCACACTGTATTCATGACAGGTGTGAGTCAGCAGGTTTGGGAAATAAGGGCCCTGATGAAGATAGATTTAATGACCTTGCCTTCTTTAATATATTATAATATGTTTTGATTAAATAGCTTGATGTACATAAAATGGTTGAAAGATGCCTGGTTCATATGCAATATTATTGACATGTTTACTAAATTAGCTGAACTTGGACAAGAATGGGAAGAAGTTCCTATGTCATATACAAGTCAATTCTGTTTATAAGGGTCATTAAAAACGAAGGTGTGTCTTTATGGTTATTGAATAATTAAAATATATGCAACCAGCATGTGTGTTTATTCTAATGACTCAGTTGTCACTAGAAAAAGCAAAATTTCCTGAAAAATGTCCCTAATACAAAAAGATTCAAATCACTATTACCTCTAGAATGATGCATATGGTGGTAGGAAAGAGACAATAAATCATTAAATAAATTGAGTCATAATCCACTGGAATATTTTTTGCTGTTTATTGTTTTGTCTGTATCTTTATTAATTAATTTGTTTATTTTACATCCCAATGCCAATTTCTCCCTCTCTCGTCCCCTCCGTTCCTTCTCTCCCTCTGTTCACCCCTCCCCCAATCTAAGCCTTCTCTGTTTCTCTTCAGAAAGGGGCAGACCTCCCATGGCTATCAACAAAGCATGACATATCAAGCTTCAGTATAACTAGGCATGTCCCGTGTATTAAGGCTGGGTAAAACAACCCAAAAATGAGGAATAGGTTTCCAAAAGCCAGCCAAAGTGTTTGGGACCCTCTTGCTCCCACTGCTAGGAGTCCCACAAGTAAACCAAGCTAATAAGTACAAAGCTCAGCTGCTAAAGAGAATTGTGTGGAAGGAATTTATTAATATAGATACCTGGGCTCCAACTGAGACTCCCACAGCAGATTGGTACTTTTGTCTTTTCAATTAGTGGAGGTCAATAGGCTAAGCAAAGTAAACAAAAGTGAGTTTTTGCTAATATACCAATTTCATATGAACAGTTTTTCTTGAATAAATAACACTACATTAAACTAATTTCATCACATTTTAAAGAACACTTAGGTGGCTTATATTCCTTCAGTCACAATAGATATAAAGTTAATTTGAGAGTTTGAAAGTTTATTGGTTGACAAAAAGTTAATTGAGATTTTTTTTTTAAATGTTGAGAATTTTTGCCATTTTTTTCTCTGAATTTGATCTTTTGACATCTTTATTGATCAATAGCTGTTTCCCTATTTGTAAATTATACCAGAAAAAGTGCTAAGATCTGGGCCAGACACATTCCCAGATAACATGAAGTATAGAATATTCCGTGGATGAAGTTACTTAAAACTCTTTGGGGACCATGTCAAATACAGTCATCATCTGATCTACGGAACATGTGTTGCACAACCCCAGGGGATGCTTGAAACTAACCAACCTGGAGATAGTCTAAAGAGACACTCATGTCTCTCACTTTTGCTCTCAGACTACTGAAACAACAGACCCCTGAGATTCCTCCAAGAACCTCAGGTTCTGAAAAGGATAAACCTAAACCCTCAATCATCCATAGAGGAAGCCCCCCATACCCCCAAAAGTTTACAACTTGTGAGATGGAATGGCAATAAGTGGGCAGGACCATGCCTTTACTGGGCACTGTAGATATTGATAATGCTAGCATTCTATTTAAAACTTAACTTCACTTCAGGACCCAGATAATTAGACTTTGAGAAATCACTGGATCATTTTCCCTTTTTCCCAATGTGTACATGTTGAATAAATCTTTTTAACCTTTCCCCATTAATTTGACTCATTTAATTAGCTTATCAAGGATGTGTGGCTGAACATGGTTTCTTGAGAAAAATGTTGCAACTCTAAGTCTGATAATAAAATCATAGAAGCAGAAAATCTTGCTTATATGCTATGCTTTTTCTTACTCATAAGTGTACATGGTAAAGTTGAGTTATACCTTGGGCACAATAACAAACTAATAAAATAGAATAAAGTTAATCATGTAGTAAATGGCATGCTGTTACAAAAGCCTCTCATCATGGACACATAGTCTACTCGACATGGACATACTAGGGAGAAATGAGTCACATCTCAAGTAGGACAGAGAAGATTCCATCACACTGCTCACAAGGGCATGCAGTTTTGAAATTACAACTTCCTCTCTTCAGCAGTTTTCCATTGAAGATGTCTGGGATGCCAAAGAAGGAAATTACCAAAACCACAGAGAGCAGAGTTGAGGATGAGTGTGGGAAGTGACAGATCTCAGACCACACCTTCTAAAGAGGCCATGGTGAGAACAAATACCTTCACTAGTATGACTTAAAGCCTGCGACTTCATCTGACTCTTTGATTTCTGTTAATTCCCCTGCAATGAAGCAAGAAGTCCTGTCTTGGTTTTGTTTTCCAAATGTCTTAAGTGATTAACCAAGTCTAGGACTACTACTTCTGATAAGAGACTGTTAAGCCCTATGATAATTTACCTAGTCTCTAACCTTTAGAATTATACTCTAAGTAATCCAGCTAGCTGCTAGTTTAAAGGTTAAGAAAAGAAAAAAGATAAAACATGACCCTTGTTCAAATATGAAAGAGGTATCAATGCAAAATAATTGACAACAGAGAATCGTTAAGTTGGTAAAATAATACAAGAAGAAATGGATGTGCAATGTATTATATGAATGTGTATATATATATGTATATATATATATGTTTATTGTGTGTATAGAACAAAAATACTGAACTGGTATTTCAAATTGATGCAAAACTGGCTAATGTCCCAAAATACAATATATTATCATGCTTAGGCCTGTCTTTTCTACTGGGAAGGACTAAATCTTTTCTCACACAAAATTTATTTTCATAGCCATCAATTTCTACAACTAATTTCTCCCTCAACTTAGCTGTAATATAGCTCCGTCAATAGAAAACCAATCAAAACCGCACGTTCCTATGCAACCAGATAAATCCATCACTTTACTGCAAAGACATACAGTAGTCATTTCTGCATTGAGTACCTTTTAATTATTCTTCATTGCGGCTTCAGCTTTCATTATACAGTTTATGCCTCAACTGCCCACCTACTTCCAAATTAATCATTCTAGAAAATACCTTCCATCCCATGCATATAAATTGCTGTGACTTCCTACACACTTAATTATTTTTTTCCTTCCTGTTTTATCTTCCTATTTAAAATCTCCAAGCCAACCTGTATGGTAGATGTGACCATCTATGTGTTCTAGTATCAAGTCTAGAATGATCTCTTTTTTTCCCCATGAACTTAGTCTTTATCAGTTGCTAGAGTGAGTCTTCACTCTCCTCCTGTAAAGTACTTTTTCTCTGGTGCGAGCTTACACTAACTCACTTGACATAAGCACCATAAATGTCGTGTGCTTTGTGGGCTTTGGATTTCTGGTTTAGGAAAGAGTGACCCCTACAACAACTATTCTCATCTTCATTAAAACTGAGGAGAGCACCTTTCTATTCAGAGACTGTGTAGAAGACTCAGTGACACATCTAATCTCTGTGGTGAGGAGTTCCTGGAGCACTCTTGCTATCTAACTTCCTTGAAGCAGCTAATCATCTTTATTTTAATGTAGAATCCAAAAGGCTTTGATTTCAGAGTGATGGCTATCATATAAATATAGATTAAGATGAGTATAAATATGCAGGTGCTGATGTATAAAAATATCTGTCTGGGAAGCAAAACCAGTTATAGGACATCAAAACTTCCAAAAGGAGAGGGGAAAAAAAAACACAACTGTCTTAGAGTTTGGAAGAGAAGACATTTTCCTTTAATGTGTTAAGAGCTGCCTGTACTCTCGGGAATATACCCAAGAGAAGTCCAATCATACTACAAAAGCATTTGTGCAACTATGTTCATAGCAGCATTGTTTGTAATAGCCAGAACCTGAAAACATCCTAGGTGCCCCTCAATGGAAGAATGGATCAAGAAAGTGTGGAATATATACACATTAGAATACTACTCAGCGGTAAAAAACAGTGACATCTTGAATTTTGCATGCAAATGGATGGAAATAGAAAACGCTATCCTGAGTGAGGTAACCCAAACCCAGAAGATGATTATGGTATGTACTCACTCATTAGTGGACCCTAGCCATAAAACAAAGGACACTAAGCCTATAGTTCACAAGCCCAGAGAAGGCTTGTGAATCCAAAGCAAGGTGAATAGCAAGGTGAATCCAAAGAAAGCATATACAGGTCCTCCTGGAAATTGGAAGCAAACAAGATCATCAGGCAAAAGTTGGAAGCACGGGGGTGAGGATAGAGGTGGGGGTAGAGGGGGTTGGGAAGGGGAGAGGGAGAAAGAGAAGGGAGAAGGGAAGGACTGGGGAGAGCTTGGGGGAGTGGGAGGGTGGATATGGAGGAAAGGTGGATATTGGAGAAGGGAATAAGATATATACATTAAGGGAGTCATTTTAGGACTGGCAAGATACTTGGCTCTGGAGGGACTCCCACGTGTCCATGGGGATGTCCCCAACTAGGTCCTTGGGCAGCAGAGGAGAGGGTGCCGGAACTAGCCTTGTCCCAGAGTCACATTGATGAATATCTTTATTACCACCATAGAAATTTCGTCCGATAGATGGAGATAGAGACAGAGACCCACATTCACATCAGAGCAATGGACTGAGCTCCCAAGGTCCAGTCGAAGGCCAGAAGGTGGGAGAAGATGAGCAAGGAAGTTAGGACCATGAGGGGCTGGTCCACCCACTGAGACAGTGTGCCTGAACTAATAGGAGCTCACCAAATCCAGCTGGTCTGGGACTGAACGAGCATATGATCAAACCGGACTCTCTGAATGTGACTGCCAACAGTGGCAGACTGAGAAGCCATCAACAATGACACTAGGACCTATCTCTTCTGCATGTATTATCTTTTTGGGAACCTAGTCTATTTGGATGCACACCTTCCTAGGCCAGGATTGAGGGGGGAGGGCCTTGGACTTCCCACAGGGCAGGGCACCATGCCCTCTTTTAAGGAAGCAGGCGGAGGGAGGAGGTGTGGGGGGAGTGGGAGAGGACTGGGAGAAGGGGGAGGAAATGTAAAATTTTTTTTGAATGGAAAAAAATAAAAGAATATGGAAAAAAAGAGCTGCCTGTACAATGGTCATCTCATCAATTTTGCTAAATATGAGCATGTAAAAATATTCATCTTTATGAGATTGTACATTTCAAGCGAAGAAGAGAATGTATACTTTTTGCATTATTAGTATAATGCACTTTCCAATCTTTGGTTATATTATTATCACTTTTGACTATTACACTCCAAGACAAGTAGCTCATATACTGAACCTGGATGGTTCAGATACTTTAAGAGGAAATAGAAGATATGATCTGAGTGGAAAACCAAGTGGCCATCCAGTACTGCAGTTTTATGTTGCTACTTGTATCATCTTCTTACTAGCTCCAGAAAATGAGCATAAAGAAGTTCCACTAGAGACACTTATTTCCAAAGTGAAATCTCTTTCTTGTAAAAGTTTCATATCAGGCTTATGCCGCATCCCATTACTTTCTAGGAGTAGCAAAATGTTAAGTTTAGGGAAAGTCTGATGCTTGCCTCATTCGTGGAAGAGGGATGATTAGAGATGTTGAGTTTGCCCTTTGGACCAAATGGACCAAACAGTCATCTAGTGACTATGTTGAAATGAAGATGACCTTCATTCCTATCTGTCAATCAAGTTAACTACACACATTGCAAAGACAAATGCAAAGGCTTACAGACAAAGTTAAAATGCAATTCAAATGGATTTAAATTTTTTATTTCTGTTTTCCTAAGCTCTTTTCCTTTTTGTCTTTGCTAAGGTTGTAAAGATTGAGAGAAAAGCCACAGAGCAATATCTATACCCATCCATAAATAAAGTGCCTTGAAGTAATACTGACTAAAACCATTTCATTTCCTACTCATAAGCAAAATTGCAGAAATCTTCATAGGTAGCACTTTAATGCTTCATATTAAAATGAAGGACCAATAAAATGAGAGTGAATTTCTGAGTGTAAAATAAAATTTTAGCAGCTAGAAACCATTCCTAAAACCAAAGATTTTAAGAGCAACTGAACAGAGAGTGAAAGTTATTGGAAAGTTTTACACTCAAAATTTCCAATAAATAAATAAAGGACTCTATATTTTCTATAGAATACACCAATAAAGTCTGTAATGGAAAAAAGAAACATCATGGGCTTAGAAGAACATATCATACTAGAAAATAATCAACAAAATTTAAGTAGAAATAATACATAAAATGAATGAGAAACTAATCAAAAGCTATCATGTTTACTCAATGGGCAAAACTAGTCTTTGTAAATTTGATATTAAATCACTTGTTTCTATATTAAATACTGTTTTCATTACAAAAAATCATTTACTTCACTACATATATACTACAAATGTGGCAACTCCCAAAACAAAGGTATGTTTCCACATTCCACAATTGACTGGAAGTCACACATAATTTCATCTGAATTCATATATATATATGTCTTCTGCTGAAGTTTCTGTCCTGCCAGTTCCCAAAGCCATTCATTCATAAATAAACACACAAAGGCTTATGTTAATTATAAACTGTTTGGCCTATTGCTTAGGCTTATTACTAACTAGCTCTTAAAACTTAAATTAATCCATATTTTTTGTCTATGGTTAGCCATGTAACTTGGTACCTTTTCTCAGTAAGGCATTCTCATCTTGCTTCCTCAGCATCTGGCTTATGACTGTGTTTCTGCCTTTCCTCTTCCCATAATTCTCCTAGTCTGGTTGCCCCACCTATACTTTCTGCCTGGCTACTGGTCAATCAGCATTTTATTAAACCAGTATCTATAAAGATATAGATGATGCAGATATAAGTAGATAGAGAGGTAGATATTACAAATATATATGTTACAAATTAATAAGTTAACTCTGATACCTAGTGATAGTCATATTTTTCATGGATATTTATTTCATTTTATGGAGTTTCATGTTTTACCAAAATTATCTTAGAAATATTTCAACACTCTTCTTGACATGTTGTAGAACTTCAGAACTGATGACAAAGAAACATATCTCAAGAGCACCCAGAAGTGATGTTATTGTCCTGAAATCACACTGTAACAAAGACTGCTTTAAAAAGTTGTTAACTCTTTGAATGCAATAGTAACCTTCATTAATTCTTCTTTTTGTATAACTGCGGGAACAGCAGATAACTTATATAATTGAGTAGATGAAATAAAGGTTGATACATACATCCTTCACTTTGCTAACTTGTACAACTTACAATAATTTTGAAGTGAAATAATGCTCATAACCACTTTTTAGGATAGCCTGTGAGGAAGGACATCCCAAAGGTTTGTGCAATGAGAGGAGATCTGAGACAGTTCTGTATCACAAGCTTTCAAAACATTTCCCATTGTCAATATTGGATGATGCTACATTGAGCAGAATAATCCACAAGGTAAAAATATTCAAAATGACACCAAAGAAACAAACAAATGACCTCAAAATTCTTAAGATCTCAGCAGTATGATACTCAATCCCCCTGCAATACAAGAATATAATAAAATATTACAAAAATATAGGTGAGAAATGGCTGAGTAAACTTAAACACATGTTAATGCCTTGGATACTGGCTAACAATATGCCCACATTTCCACATAACAAAACAAAACAAAAGCATGTTTTCAAATAAAACCATAAAGCAAGATGCTTTTGCTTGTCATATGAACCATCCACCCCTTAAAATTCCAAACCTGTTTTTCTGCTGTTTTTAATTGTTTTCTAAGCCTCAAATAGAACCTATTAATGGACCATTAAAAAGCAAGAATTTTTCAAAAGCATCGCTTGAAATCATCAGATTAGTTCATTCAATGTGCATCATTGGTACTGGTTTTCAATCTCAGCACTCTTCTCTCCTCATTGGGCACATTCCACTTTCATTAGCATTCAGGGAGGTGCATTTATGAATTAAAGAAAAAACGTTCTTTCATAGTAGTATGGACAGAAGGTTATGACATTGTCATGCACCCTTCTGGTTCTGCACTTATATTCTATACCATTCGTCTGTCTCATATACATCTCTGCCTGATTTTATACACATGGATATACAGGGACATTCTTAGTTATTTCCTAATTACTTACATTGTAATTTTGCAGAAAGATATACATACTGGAATGAATTGTTTTAGAAGGAGAGAAATGATTCAAATGATTTTCTCTAACATCTGCCCACTTCCATAGTGGAAATCTATTAAATGCTGTTTATAAATACGCTAGGTGTTATTGAGGAGCCAACAAAAAAATCCTTACTTGTTTGTGCATATAAATTAAAGAAACAGAGCACAAGATAAAGCAAAAACAGCAATTTGCATTTGTGTAGTTTCATGGTTTATGAGTTGTTTGCATGTTTTTCTGTCAATTTTAAAAACTGTCTTAAAAGTTATCTTAATGTTACATATAGACAGCCCATGCTACGGATGTTTTAAGTTTATATTTTGTAGACACATTTGGAGTTAATATGACTTTTGTGCAAGTTTCATTCTGAAAATACACATTATCTGTGTGTTGATATGTGAGTGTTCCTTTGTATGCTTATGTTTTTGTGTTTGTAGGTGCACATCTGTGTACAAATATATATATATTTACATGCTTGTACTTGAATGTGGAGACCAGAAGACAACACCACACACCCACAGACATATATTTGTGGATTGTTTACTATTTCTAAGCAGAGACTGGGAATTAAAACACAAAGAAAAACCTTAGGTTGAAAGCAACAAGTTACCAAACTCTTCTTATTCCTGAACTAAATCCAATATGATGAGACAAAAACTGAGAAATACTAGTTGGCTATTGAGAAAATAAAATGGTAGATTCTAGGACTAAAATGAGTACTTGGAGAGGTGAACTAATGAGGAGAAAGTGAATCCACGAGGAATCAAGTTTCCTGCCTTTGAAAGCTTGAGCACTATGCCCAACCATATCACAAATCGTACAAGGTAGAAGACAAGGAGAATCACATGAGAAATGTGCTGTTTCCTGAAGTCTTATGAGTCAGGAGACTAAGATGGAGTCCACGGAAGATAAAAGGACAGAGAAAGTACTTGAGGCACACCAACAAATCATCTGAAGATAATATTTTGTACTGTCTCCTGATGGCTTCCTGCCTTTTATTATCAAGCTGTCTTATGCCAATGGATGCTCTTTGTCTGATATTTGGATGACACACTGAAGCATCTTCAGATGATTACAACAGAAACAGTACATGTCTCCACCCTGATAGAAATGGTAACTCATTTTTGAAAACCAGATATGAGGTTTAACAGGTTTCACTCTTCCACTAAAGCTTATAACGCTGGGAGACAAACACTGAAACAGGGTTCACATTCTCTTAGTTATGTTGGTCTTTGGGCCAGGAGAATCCAATCAAGCACACATACTAATAGAACTTCTAAGCCCAGCTATGCTCAGGTGGCCAGCCTTTAAGATTAGTCAAACAGAACACTATCTCATTTTTCATTTCTTTTTATTTAACTTAATTGAATGCAAAAAGTTTTATATAATGAGAAGGAATGGGGTTTAAAAACAGCTTATTTTTGGCTTGATTTATGAAAACCTTTCTATTTCACATTTTGGGTTATTACGACAATTTTATCTAATTAGTTCAGATTGTTCTTAAGCAAGGAATATGAGAGAGAATTTTCCATGCATAAAATATACTAATTATTAACATCCGAGTTACATAAATAATAGTTTTCTTTTATGTCTAACCAAACTCCTGTGGTTCAAATATTCCTCATTAACCTCTTCAACAGAGAAACTTTAGATACCCAACAAAATGGACAAATGAGTCAGAAACAAATAAGAATATATTTTCTCAAGATTCAGACAATGTTAATATAATACATACCGACAACTTTTAAGACTTCACAAGCTAGAGATATCATTACATACATAATAGATTCTGTATAAGTTACAGTTTTGACTTTTAGGGTGAGGAGCAAGCATGCGTGTTTTTAAAAGAATATATACTGACAAAATCTCTTGGTCTGACTGGAATGATAGAAATGTATAGAGAAGGATGTCTTATTGTTGTGCTCTGTTCAGTATGGGGATTAGAAAACACTGCTCTGACCTTTATCACAATACGTTCCTGTTCAGTGCTGTAAAACATCTATTTTCAACTTAAGAATGCTCTGTTTTATGTGCAATGCAAAGTGAAGTTTCTCACAGGTTCATTCATTTAAATCATCAAATAAGCTTGCGATTACTAAATAAAGAAATATAATTTTCAACCTGACTTCAGCTTTACTGGGCATTCCTCTTTTAAGTGACATTATGGTCAGCTTTACCATAAATGCTTTAAAACTTTAAGGTTATGTATTTAGGGGAGAATGGTTTTCTCACATATTCATATTTTCATTATGGTAGCTTCTAAGTTGCTTGAATTTATTTTACCTTCTCTGATTCTCAGCAGAAATAGTAGCTGCTAGGACAGTCTGGTAAGTTAAGAGGGGCAAACAACAATCCTTAGAGATAAAAGCAAGGCAGGCTTGAGTATTTGGAAAGCTGCCTGCTCTGCTGGGCAGCACTCTAGACAAAGCTTCCTAGGGCTTGTTTCTCTAAACAGGTCTTAGTCATCCCTTGTCTTCAGGGAACATATTTAATCATCCTCAGATGTCCTTACTATGCGCATGTTCCTGTAGTGATCATGGCAAACAGAGGTCCTAGCAGAGCAGATATATGAAATCAGCAATGGTGTGAGAGAGTCAATAAGAAGGACATTTGGATCTGATGAAAGAAGTCCAGAACAGGACTTGTGTAAAGCAGGTGAGGTCAGCAAGTACTAGAGATTGATTTTTAGTGGAGTGCACTGAATGTTTAAACATTGCTACTTTGAGAAATGTCAGTCTAAGTACGCTCACTATGACAAATGCCTGAGAAAATCAACTTGTAAAGAGGAGACATTGATGATGATGATGAAGATAGATAGATAGATAGATGGATACATAGATAGATGGATAGATAGATAGATGACAGATAAATAGATGATAGACAATAGATAGATGATTCCATAGACAGATGGTAGACCATAGATAGATAGATAGAAAGATAGATAGGTAGATAGATAGAAGGATAGATAGAAAGATAGATAAACAGATAGATGATAGATAGATAGATGATAGAAAGAATGATAGATAGATTATAGGTTAGATAAATAAGTTTAACAGTTACAGAGATTCTAGTCCTTGCTCAGTTGTCTCTATTGATTTGAATCTTCTGGAAGAATGACACATCAGATCCAAATGCAGAAGAGTCGGGCAGAAGGCTCATCAGTGGAAAGCAAGAGAATAAGAAGGGTTAGAAATCTTCTGTCTCCAAGAGCATCCCTCAATGACCTAAAATCCTTCCACTATCCTGTAGGAGGTTCTTCTGTTTGTGTTTTGCTTTCATTGGTTAAATAAAGAGACTGCCTTGGCCTTTTGATAGGGCAGCCCTTAGGTGGGCATAGTAGACAGAACGAAATGCTAGGAGAGAGAAGGCAGTGTGGCAGACGCCATGTTTCTCCAGCCTGAAATAGACGTAGGTTAAAATCTTCCCGGTAAGCCATAACCCCGTGGTGATATACAGATTACTAGATATGGGTCAGATTAAGATGTGTGAGTTAGCCAAAAAGAGACTAAAACTAATGGGCCAAACAGTGTTTAAACAAATACAGTTTCTGTGTGATTATCTCAGGGGTTAAGCTAGCCAGACTGACAGGAGCCGGGCGGGAGGGAACAAGGGGCCCGCACTCCTCTTACTACACTAGCCTTCACCTCTTAGAATTCTACCACTTCCCTAGATGACACTGCTCTCAGGCTGTGGAATGTGAACTGCCAGATGATTTTAGCCAAGCTCCTAATGAGAATCAAGAGCCCAAACGTAGAGCAAAAAGATTTGAAAAACTCATTTTTCCAGGGAAAGAAAGATGTGTGAACACACTAAACTTGACAGACAAGGCAAATACAGACAAGACAGCTGAAGCTGTCAAGGAGATTAGCACTATTAAGGAGATGTCAGCATCTATGTGATGCTCCTTTGGCAGATATGCAGAACATAAGTGTTATGGGGGTTAGGAGGAAATGATCTGTAGCAATGCTAGAATCTTTCAGTGGGCTATGCATAGATTTTTTTTAAGGGAAGCCTAAGTTGCACTGGAAGTACCAGGATGGTGAAGATGCCATGAACATGCAACATCTCTCGAGGAAAACTGTAGGCACCAAGTAAAACTTTTACAAGAGAGGCCACATGTGTGGCAAAAGTTTGGGGCATAGGAACATGACTTCCAAAGTCTGATAATAAGAACCTACATCGCAACACTATGTGCCTCAGATGCCAGACATGGTGCTACTATGTTTGCCTTTATGTCTTAGCATTGGGCTTTAGTCCTTTTTCTTCCTTTTCATTCTGTCTTTCTGGATTGGAAATGTTTATTCTAACATAGAATACTGGGAGTAATATCTTGATATGTACAGGAGACTTGAAATGCTTTTTTCTTTATCAGTGGAGCAAAAGATTCACATATTACAATGGATTTGGCAAATAAGGGTTTATAATATTCTTTTAAAATGCTTTAGGTAGAGACATAAAAAGAGTAAATAATTATTGGGTACAACATGATGCACACACCTACATATATATGGCAACTTTTAACTCAGTGTAAGCACACTTATTTTCCCAAACTTTTATCATTTTTCTCTGGCAAAAAATATCCAAAATCCTTTCTTCTAGCCTTTTTGAACTCTACAATGATTGTCACTTCTTACAAATAGCCTACTGTGTAATAAAGTACAATATATATTACTTATGGATTACAACCATGTCTGGCTACCCATCCACAAACTATTTGTCTACGTTAAGAATAATGTGTGCCTTATAAAATTCTTCTAGTTATATTTTTCACTTCTTTAAATATCTGTTAAATAAAATAAAATTCTTAATTGACAGGAGGTTTTAGGAGAGGTAAAGTGACAAACAGAAAGAACCTAGGTTTTGCTTTATTGGTTGAAGAAGCATTGGGATTTTTTATTCAATTATAATTACATTAAATTGTTCTTGTCAGTTTAATTCTGGAATGTCATCAGAAATGACATAGTTAATAGGTGTGTTTTTATCTGAGTCAGGAAAATACTTATGGGTTTTATTAACTATGATACTTTGTCAAGGAAATTAAAATTTAAGTTTTATGATTGAGATGAGTACATTTTAATACACTTTCATGTAAGCTATTCACTTGTAATTTAAACTCTCTAACTGAAAGTCTAAGTGAGAGAGGAAAGGAGAGGAAGGGGGAAACAGGAAGAGGGAAAGGGACAGAGAGGAAGGTCATGTTGAAAGTTAATTGATGCTGTAAAAGTATTGGTGGTGGAACTTTAAGAGGTGAATATGCCATGATACCTCTTCACAATGGATAATTGCTGCTATGTTGGGAGGGGTAAGTTATGAGACTGGGTTTACTAGAAAAGCTAAAGCAAGTCCGTTTTTCTCCTTCCACACCATGCATGTTTTCTTGCCCTACATCCTCATGATAATACAACACAGAAGTCCTCCCTAGATGCCAGAGTCAGACTTGTGCACTTTCCAGCTACAGAGCCAGGATTCAAATAAACATATACCATTTACAAATTGCCTATTCTGTGGCATTCACTTTCTCTAGCAGAAAAGCAGGCCAAGGCAATTTTACCCTCCTTTCTCACGTTCTCTCTCTTCTCTTCTCATTTTCCTCCTCTCTCTTGTTTCCCTACTCCCTTTTTTCTCCTCCCCAATCCACTTCCTGTCTGGCCAAGTACTTAGTATAATTCTCTTGATTAACACTCATACCCATACAAGCTTTATGAAAATTCCAATTATTTTTTCCATTTTTTCAGATGGGGACTTAAGAATAAGAAGTTTAATTGAGTTTCCTAGGTAGTAAATAAATATCTAGGAAATAGTAATAAAATCATTATATTTGCTGAAGAATGTTTAATGTCAATCTTGTATCCATCACTACTTATCACCTAAGTTAGTGGTCTGTGTTTGCATTTATAAATCAGATTTTAGAATCTCAATGGCTTCAAAATGTTCTCCTCATTATTGTTTAAAAAACAAAAGTTCTCAATGATATAAGATTTCATTACATTCCACAAGGAATAATATGACTCAGAAGAAATAGACCAAAAATTAACTCATAAAAGTGACAAACCGTCTGAAAACCATAGCAGTACTATTGTAAATAGGTATTTATGCTACTTTTTCAAAATGTCACTCTAAAAATTTAGCACCAAGTGAAATAATTTTTCCTTATCCTTAACATTTTCACTGACATCTAGTTCTATTGTGTCTGCATCAAAGAAGCTTACCTTAGCCAACACAATTCAGAGACTGAATACTCTGATTGTCAACCAAGTAACATATTTTCCTTAGATTTCAAACAAAGGAGAGGAGTGAATGGATAGTTCATTAGTTATGGATTTTTATTTGCATTCTGGCTTTGGAGGAGAGGAGAGGGGAAGGCAGGAGATGAGTAGATGGCCACATGCCACTTAGCTATACTTCAGTGTTCCTTCTGAAACTCAAGCTAAAATTTAATCACCAGTCTAACAATACTGAGGGATAGAATCTGTAAAAAGTGATGAGTTCATGATAGTAGGCATTAATGGTGTTATCACTGATAAATCTTTGGGAAATCTACCAAAGTTGACTGTTCAAACCCAGTACAGTAAACCTTCACAGAATTTTTAAATATTCCATTATATACACATACTTATAAAGGTTGGAGGAATGTTAAACAACTAACAGAAGACTGGAACACAAAAAAATACACGGTAACCTCAATACCCATGGCTACTCAACAGCCTGGGGGTGTGTGTCAAAGTCCAGCTTAGCTACTTAACAGACATGCTATCTTAGATGCATTCTGTAACTCTCCCTATTAGTAAAGTAGCTGTACCTCATGGTTTGAAGACTGAGTGAGTTAACATTTGTAAGGTTTCTTTTTGGTTTGTAATAAGTACTACATGCTCTGGGTCTGCTCCTTCACTAAATAGTAAATACTTAGTGATTTATTAAGCAAAATTGAGTCTGGATAAGAAAGACACATTTGAAGATATCAAATAGAGAAGATTTAACATAGAAATTGGAGGATTCTTTAAAAATGGTAAAGTGTTTGCAGTGGTCTTTAAAGACTGGTGGAACAAAAGAACATGGCCATTACCAGGGAGCACAAGAGAGAAGGAGAGAACTGACATGAAATCAGAAATTCATCTAAGCCGATTGGCCTAAGTGCTACTGAGCTGCTAGAATCTTCCACTGCTCTGGTTGCTGGAGTCCTCAGCTTTCCCATACCTTCTAAAAAGTCGTTGGAGTGAGCAGCTAGTTATCTCATTTCTCTTCCTCTCTTAATTGATGTCAGTACTCTCCATGAGCTCAATTTTACAGGATATAGCTGTAAGGTAATATGGGGGATAGAGTTTACCCATAGCCAGTCCTAGAGATGTAGAAGTTCAAGTGGACTCTAACCTCATCCTGAGACTATGAAGAGCCTACTCTTATCAACGCCACTGCAGACATCTCTTTCTAAGTTAAAGAGACTCGTCCATCACCGTCAGTTGCTGCCTCTGGAAAAAAGACCTGACCCCTTAGGCACTCTTTAGTGAGGAGTCCTGTCCATTCACAGTAATTCTCAGAAGGGTGTAGCCTTTGGTTATTTAGAAGTCAGTGCCATATTTCTGTTATGATACTCTCTACAAGCTTTTGTGAATGGTATTTTTCATCTTCATTTATTCCTAAAGTCAGAATGGATCTCAAATGTTGTCAAATAATTCTCTATATTAGCACATCATTAAGACTTAGGAAAAAAATGTAATAGCTCTCTCTAAAATTTTAAACAAATTTAAGGGAAGAACAGGAACTTCAGATAAGAAATAGACAGCCTGTTCAGCTGATCATCCACGGTATTATAATTCTTTGGTGTTGTGCTGTTTAATATAGATTAAATTGTGTATCTATAACATCATCTATGTGTCTATTCATCTATCATGTTGTATTCAGTTTTCTTATATACAGCTTCTTTCGGAAAATATTTAAGCTTATAAAATATACATAATACAATATTATTAACATTTAGTATATGAACAGAAAGGGAGAGAGAGAGGGAGAGAGAAGAGTTAACTGAAGTCATAATTAATGTCAGTGGGCAGATGCATGCTCTATCTTTTCCTCTGGCTGAAGGCCTCCTCTGCATCAAATGTGAGCGGAAGTTGAGGTCGGCACTGAGTTGAGCAGGAGGCATTCACATCAGTACGCATCAGAAAACTGCATCACAGTGATCATAAAATAAAAGTAAGACAATTGCTCAGGGGACTGCGGTCAATACACTACCATAAAGTTGATGAACTTGTTTCTTGAATAAAATGGCATCTTTCCAAAATAAATAAATACTTACAAATAAAAGCATCTCAGTGCCACTGCATGTTTCTACATATATATCTATTAGAACCATTGAAGTGACTAAGTAGAACGTGTTTACTTTGCAGTTTTGCAAAATTATAAATTGATTTTTGTAATAGTAAAGTTTAAAATAGTACAAATGTAATTAAACTTGTACCTTACTGTAATTACACCAGTTTTGGCGGCAGACATACAAATAAACTCACAAGAGATCGTAAAACCTCTGTTCACAGTATGATTTTTGAGTAAGATGAGAAAATCTATAAATTCAAGGTGAAAATTCTAATGTTCTTTATCTGTGTATATAGATAATAGCATAAATAATTTATTTTTTATGTGCATTGGCGTTTTGCCTGCATGTTTATCTGTGTGAGGGTGTTGGATCCTCTGTAACTAAGTTACAGACAGTTGTGAACTGCCATGTGGGTCCTGGGAACTGGACCTGATTACTCTGGAAGAGCAGCCAGTGCTATTAACTACTGAGACATTTCTCCAGCCTGAGGAACATAGTGTTGTGAAGATAATAAGGATGTGGACAGCCTGGAAATTGGATGATTAAGCCTATGGTCTGTGAAGACTGGAGAAACAAGCTCAAATTGGTCAATAACTACTATCTCATAGGCCGTGCTCACTGCCATGACACGGGTGAGAGGACGGTACTTAGTTAGTAAGGCTGAGGGTGTTTCTGGTTAAGAAAAGCAAAAACACCATCAGGGTGCTTCCTCCCACCCCACTCCATCCTCCCCTCCCCTATCAGTGTATTGTGAATATTAAATGTAGGTGTCCTCCAGTGTCTTTCTCATTTACTCTCCACTTTATATTTTAGACAGGATTTTTTGGGGGACTCAGAGCTTACTATTTCTAGTTCATCTACTGTCCACGAAGCCATGGAATCCACTTGTTCCCACTTCTCCCGCTCTAAGATCATGGGTGTGCACTGGCGCATCTGGCTTTTTACATAGGTGTAGAGGATCAAACTCAGGTTTTCATGCTCCTATGCCAAGCAATCTATTGACTGAGTCATCGGAGACATTGGTGTTTATCATTCAGAAGGTCTACATGATCAGCCCGCTAGGAGACAAGGTGAATCTGGAATACTGTTGCCTTGTGACCTTGTGATGTCTCAGTCATTGCTCCACATCTCGACATTTGTACTTGTTTATTTTTGATACTACATATTTTCCCTCAAATTTCATGTACAATATCCTGTTGGTCACACAAGTAAATTTTCTCTCAGATGTATCCTTTCCAGGACTCACATAATATACCTCCCTAGTAAAAAAAAAAAAAAAAAAAAAAAGTGTGCTCTGGAATCATTGCTTATTAAACAGAAAAATTCAACTCCAATTTTTAATGCCAGCCTTGTATAAAATTTTTTCTTTCTCATGAAAGATAAATAAAAGATTCCTTGTGGCTTCCATCTTTAACTGTGTGCCTAAGATTTACATTTTTTTTGCTACATTGTCAGTATTCAATGGGAGCAGCATATCAACAGATATGAACATGCCAATGAGCTTCTTGGGTCTTGGAATTATTTTTTTACAGAGAGAAGGTGGCTCACTTCCCCCAACATTCTTAGTAAATCACCAGTGTCCATGGCCCACCTCTTTTTAAATTAAATTTAATTTTATAATCATCACTTCTTTAAGTATAATAGCTTTCCTCTTTATGTTTTCTCAATTATGTTCATGACAGTGGTTTATTTTTTTTTTTAAAAAATCAACTCCTTTTACACATTTTCACATTCTTCTCAGATTGTAGTTTTTCCATGTAGCAAGTCACTGTTTTTATTAATGAGTTAGAAAGAAGAGATCTCTAACACCTTATTACTTTGTACTCAAACATACAGTCCAATTTTTTCTTATAGCTGTGGGAAACGGAAAATATTTGGGGCAAGATGTCAGACACAAACAGCATAGATACATACATGTTCCTAGAACAGTAATTTTTATTTCTACACCAGTAAAAGAAGAGGAAAGCAGGCAGGTAAGCTCCTCACAGAGTATACACACACACACACACACACACACACACACCTCATCTCCCATCCTTTAAACCCAGAAAATTATTACAAATTTAAATGGCAAGTCATTTGTTTTAATAATTACTTTACTATGAAGACATCCACAGGTTTACAACCAAGAAGTTGCTTGTCAATCTGATCTCTAGAAAATGAATCTTGACTAATTAGAAAATTTGAGGTCACTTATGTATACTATCATATCATCTCCAAATAATGATATTTTGACTTCTTCCTTTCCAGTCCGTATCCCCTTTATCTCCTTTAGCTGTATTATTGATCTAGCTTGAACTTAAAGTACTATATTAAATAGATATGAAAAGAATGGATAAACTGGTCTTGTTCCTGATTTTAGTGGAATTGCTTTGAGTTTCTCTCCATTTAATTTGATGTTGGCAATTGGCTTTCTGTATATTGCTTTTGTTATGCTTAGGTATGTCCCTTGTATCCCTGATCTCTTTTATTATGAAGGGATGTTGGATTTTGTCAAAGGCTTTTTCAGCATCTAATGGGATGTTCATGTGGGTTTTTTTTTCAGGTTGTTGATGTAGTAGATTACGTTGACAGATTTTCATATATTGAACATCCCTGCATCTATGAGATGAAGCCAACTTGATCTCAGAGAGACTTCATCCAGTAACTGGTGGAAACACATGCAGAGACCCACAGTCACATTAGGCTGAGCTCTAGTAATCCTGCTGAAAAGAAGGAAGAAGGATTATAGGAGGCAGAGGGATCAAGGATATCACAAGAAATCCACAGAAACAACTAACCTGGGCTCACAGGAGCTCACAGAGGCTGAACCAACAACCAGGAAACCTGCATGTGACTGACCTAGGCACTCTACATATATGTGACTGTTATGTAGCTTAGCCTTCTTGTGGGACTGGAAACAGAGGCTACCTCTGACTTTTTTTGCTGGACTTTGGGAACCTATTCCTCATACTTGGTGACCTTGCCCAGCCTTAATACATAAGGTGCTTAGTCTTACTACAACTTGATATGCCATGTTTTGTCACTACCCATGGGAGGCCTGCCCTTTTCTGAGTAGAAACAGAAGGAATGGATGGAGTGGGGCAGAGGGAAAGAAGAGGGGAAGGTCTGGGAGAAGGGAAGGCAGGGGAAACTACAGTTGGCATGTAAAATAAATAATTAGGTATTAAAATATTTTAAAAGATGCAATTTTCATAGACAGATGTGTAATGAAATGGACCTGAATGTTTTTAAAAAAGAAAAGAAAAAGAAAATCTGAGCAATTTCTGGTTAGTTCCTTTCTTCAATGATTGTGAAACATGGAGCAACAGGCCAAGTCTCTCTAAATATCAGTCACATTTCTGCATACCCTTTATCATTAAAGTCTTATGTTTGTACTAACACAATATAACTCCACTCACCTGAAAGCGTGGCTTCCATTGACAAAAATTAACGGAGACATTTAGTTGCTGTATCAGCCAGCCAGCAAGAAGAGATGACACACTCAACAAAGTGAGCAATCTGAGGGGTGGAGATGGATGCAATGAAGTGTGGCTTACAAAGGTATAGTCGGTTCTTGAGGAAACAGCTATAGGGAATGTTGATATCAAGGCTAGCAAGTTCAAATAGCCATTGCCACTAACGCATATGAAGAGAAACAGCAAACACTCAGAAGAAACTGTGAAGGGTCCCTCTATGGAGAAACTGCTTTCCACAGGAGCAAGGGATCTCAAGACATCCATTACCATACTCTCTCTCTCTCTCTCTCTCTCTCTCTCTCTCTCTCTCTCTCTCTCTCTCTCTGTCTCTGTCTCTTTCTCTCCCTCCAAAATCCACAGATCCCTGCTACAGCACCATCCAGGGGCATAGAACAGATTGGAAGGGAGAATCCTGAATTGCAAAGGAACAAATGGAAAGTAGCACAATCAGCACATGCAAAGACAGAACCCACATGAAGCAGCGTGGCAGGCAGCGCAGGACACATAGTTCAGTCCTATTTGTATGACTTTCTAGGGGTGGGAAGCTACTAACAGTCTCATTGGGATTTAACGTGTATCAGTTGGCATCACACTCATGACACACACTTACATCAGATTCTGAATTTTTTTCTTGTACCATCCATATGGTTTTCTATAGTCACGTAGGTCTATCCTTCAGCTTCAATAGCTACAAGCTAACCTGCATATATCTTTACAACCCACCATTGGCATTAGTCTTTCCCAAGTGTGTCCCCAATTTCTAAAACAGCCACAATTTCTTAAATAACGATTTGCTGGATTTGGACAAATTTCTTAGAATGACAACATCGTACCTTAACAGCTTTGATCAAGGCAATCTGGATTGTACAGATCATCTTTGCCAAAAGAACTCATGTAGAAAAGTTCCATAGTATAGCCCAGAGCTTCGCTGTGACACCGACTCACAGAGCTAAGTGATATGGATGGAAACCAGAAAGTCTGAGAATTTGCTGCTTCCAAATTTCACTATGGGGCTTAGAAGAAAAAAGTAGTAGCGTCAGCTACTTTCCAGGAGACATTCATTCGGGAGCATCCTTTACTGCCTAAGGAAGATGAATAGCTTGTAACGATTGCCATCTGAAAATTATGCCATAGAATGGAACCTTCAACACGGAATTTTTAAGATCAGGTAAGCCCTGTTCCGATAGAGATTTCCAGGTCTCCCTCGCCTGCAGAATATAGCACATTCAAGAAGGGCTGGTTTTTCTCCTTAAAATTTCATTATCTCCATTAAATATAGGCACAGGCCTGTGCTGGGTAGCATGACAAAGGCCACACCAAAGAAGGCAGCTGAAATATTTTTGCAGGCACAGAAGCAAGCTCTTCTTGTTCTAGAAGCTAATTAAGATGAAGATTCACTTGGCACGCAATTCTGCTTCCCTAACATCTTTTATATTGAAGTCGCTCAACATAAGAGCATTCTGCACGGTCCTCGCTGACCTGTAAAGCACAAAGGATAACTGGCAAAAGGATCACAATGAGTGATCACTATGAATAATTTGCTGGAAAAATTTTCATATTGAAGGGCATTTTAATAATAATTCACCACCCCACTCTATTAGTCTCAAGGACTAAAGAAGCACAAAGGAAAGAATTGGAATTACACAGCTCTGCTGGCTCTAATTTAAAGATATTTTGAACTAAATTTAGACATTTTCAGAATGTGGTAGCTTGCTGGGTTGGAGCCAGCTTAATGCAAGTAGTGAAGACGCTAGTAGTGAAACCTAATCAATGATAAACTATGTTTTTATACTTTATCTTCTGTTCCCACTGAGCCTCATTTATATCTCAGCACAATGTTTCAAAAGTCCTCTTCATTTAAAGAGCCATGCCATGCCATGCAAATGTGACTCAAACTGTTTATATGATCCCTTACTTTAAAAACTGGGCCTCTTATTTTCAACTACGATCTTGTAGTCAGCAATGCCGTTAGGATGCACATCTGATCCACATGTGCCATACCTAAGACAGAACCCTCCACGTCTCTGTTTCAAATTGTAGTTTATTTATTTCATCTTGCTTTACTTTATTTCACCTGAGGATTTACGAAGTCAAACTAATCAAAACTGACAAGGAAATGGTGTACCGATGAATCAAAGTTGTACAAACATTCCTTCATAAATAGGTGTGGATTTCTCTATACTAAAGGACCTGCAAAGTCACTGGACTTTGGATATAAACACAGTCATTCCCCACCCTTTTCAAGCCCAAGTTTTTGTGCTTCCCACCAGTTCTTTATGTTTGCAGAGAAATGCCCACAGTGGTTGCTCATCTTTAAAGCTTGCTCTCTTAATTATTCCCAATCCTGTTTTACACTTTCTTTGTTTGGTTTTCTATTTCCAAGCATGCTTTCCTCATTTTCATAAGTACTTCAGCACATTGCACATGGGTATACAAGCTTTTTCATCGCTCTTGTCTGTTCATCTCATCATCTTTGTCATTAACGTATCTTTTACGATTGCCACTTCTTTCTCTGGTTAATGGATGATAAGTAATGGGTTCATGGTTTCATGGGTTCTTTGCTCTGCAGGATTTGCTGTTTAGTACTTTTGGGCACAGTTTATGTTTTTGAGTTTATGAGTGTTCAATTTTTCAGTCTTCTGTTAAAAATATTAAACATTGTCATTAATTTAATCACAGTGGCTTGATTTCCTGAATTCTTACTGATTTTTAATTTAAAACAATTGAAATGTAAAGACCACATATATGTGTGAGGTATAATGTGATATTTCAATATATGAATACAAAATGGAACGATCTAATTTGAGTAATTGACGATGAACTCTAACATTTTTAGCATTTGCGATGTGAATATTCATAATCCGTTCTGGCAGCACTTCGGAAATAAACAATAATTTATTGTTAATTATAGTCACCCCATCATTCAATAAAAACTGAAGCTCAATTTTCCTGTCTGTCTTTACCCCACTGATGTGTCCAGAGCTCGTCTTAAAGCCTTGTTAAGGAGAGTGTAAAGAGTAACATGGGATTCAGTCACATTACTGAGTTACAATCCTCTTGGATGTGTGAATAAGGACTTTTTTTCTCAGTTGTTAACAAATAAAACATATTCTTGCCTTGTGTAAGTTGTTGGGATTGCCTAACTGACATCATGCTGGCCATGCCTTTCCCAGGCTCACCCCTTGCCACCCTCCACATATGTAACAAAGCCAGGTGGTAATCACCAGAAGCAACACTGTCCCTTATGTAGAACTCTGCCACCCTTTCCCATGCAGCTTTTCCCTCCAGGGACTCTACTTTTCAGCTTGCAGTGCTCGCCCTTCAAACATTAGATAGGAGTCAATGAGATCAGGAAAACCATTGTGTTAGTTACTTACTGTGGCAAAATGCCTGAGAGGAACAGCTTAGAAAGAGGAAGATGGCCGGAGAGATGGCTCAGTGGAGAAAGCTAACAAACTGAGTTTGATCCTAGAACCCACATAAAGAGGGGAGGAGAAAACCAGTTCTACAAAAAAAAAAGTCCTCTAACCACAACACTCCCAAAGTTAAGTTATTCCTCCTCCCCAGCACCCATCCACTGCCAATAGCTCCTCGCTAGGAGGGATACATCTGGACCTCTTCTCTCCATGCTGGAAGTTTTAATGGCTTGGATTCCGCAGAAAACACAGCCATCACGGGTTCATTCGTACAGAAACCATGCCATGCCCATAGGACAGTGCTTTAACGATCTCCCCTAACCTGAAGCTCTTACTTTGTTTCTACCCACTCCTGCATAGTGCGCCCTGAATTTTGCTGCGGGGAGGGGTGGGAATATTGATATAGTAACTTATTCTCAGCACTTTGAACAGGTTTTGAGTCTTTGCAATAAGAAGTTACTCTAAAGTAGAGAGCAGAACACAAAGATTGGAATAAGTAAAAATACTTAGAGGGTAGTCAACAACATGATCATTTAGCAAAACATCAATAGGTCTTTATCAGACCTTAGGCGGTTCCCTCGTCATTGGGATTAACATGGAGTTTTGTAAACTGGCTTTAACTGTGAATAAATGCTGAATTTAAACAAATATTATCTCTGTATCACTACAACTTTATGGCATTTATTCTTTATTTGATCAGTTTCATGAATTGTGTCAGTCATTTTAAAAACATATACTTATCTTACTGGAATAAGCTCACCTTGGTCTTGCAGATAAAACTTTCTAAAACATCTTAGGGAAGCTAATTTTGAACATGTCAAAGTTTTTTTTGAAAAATTTCACAAAAGCTATTTAGGAATATGACAGTTTAAATAATGTTTCTTGGAGGGACATTTTGACAGGAAATGTGTGATAGTGACTGCATTGTAGAAGACTGAGCTGTTGGTGAGATTGAAATACTTGAGTCTTCCTGAGGCTGGGCACTGTTAGGACATTAAGTTATTCATTCGGAGATTGAGTGGTAGTGTCATCTACCAGAAAAGTCCAAGAGAATTTCACCAGGAACAGTAGTTACTTCCAATGGGACCTACTTACATATTAGGCCATAAAATTCTTGTAGGCATAGGATTTGTTTGGGGATTCCTTTGATGTACTTGCAATTGAACCCAGAGCCTTACATATGCAAGACAAACATCCACCACTGAGCTATATATCTCTAGTGCCATGAAAACAAAAGTTTAATTTGAGGTAAACTGTGTGCTTTATATCTAAAGGGTTCAAGAAAAGCTATGACATCTGACTATGATTTTTATTCAGTTGTAGTAAAATCAGTACTTAATATGTAGGATTTTAGGAACAGTGTTAGAAGGAATCAAGATTTTTTTCTAATATGCTATTGAATCCATCTAGTTTCTATAGTATGGCATGCACCCACTGATCCATTGTCTATGTTCCTAGCTATTTAATATAGAGGAATAATTATGCATGGTGATGATGTAAGTAACTTGAGATTTTCATTGTAATATTTTTGTGCTGAAAATACATAAGAAACTTAAAGGAATAAGAAAAAGAAAGTGGAGATGGGTTAAATGGTTGTCAGCAGTAGTATGATAATATAAATGGGATCCATCACTAAATTAAATAATTCGTAGCAACTATTTGAATAATCCTTCAATGCATTTTAGTAACATATATGCTGTTATGATGAACAAAAAAGCCCAAAACCATTAACCATTATGCATATACAAATAATATGCATAAAGTTGAATATATAAAATGGCATGTGAGAGATTGTTAGATTATTTCTGAGATAGTAGACAGTTCATATTTTTTATCTTTTATCTTTCTTGAGTGTGCTTTGTCTTTGGTGAATTGCTTTGCTTCTATAACAGACCCTGTAACAATATTTTGTTTAGTTATACGCTAATGCAGTGTTCCCATATTGCCTTATAAAAGCTCCTAAAAGCCTATTAAGAAGAAGCGCTCCTTTCTGTGAAGCAATTCTTCATCTCACTTTGCTGAATGTTTATTAAAAGGCCAAGAGAAGTAGTCCAATTTAACTTCTGTCTTATTTCCCACTCTGCCATACTGAGACTGCTACATTAGTATGTTTTTATTCTGAGCACGCCTGCCACAAGCAAAACACATCACTTTCCCATAGCCCATAGCATCTTTTGTGCAAATCGGCTGTCAAGTAGCCCACCAAATGCAATTTATCCAGTCCTCTTAAGGCTTGCTGGAGGTTCTAGAATTATTGAAGAACTGGCCAGCTCCTGCATTTTCTCCACAGGAATCCCCTGGCTCTCCATCAAGCACTGGGGCTTGCCTGTACAAAGGAGCAGGCATAAGAACACAGTAGACTTAATTGCCATCTAGTCAATTACAACAACATCCCTAAAAATAGAGCAACAGCACACAGGCAACTTCTCCAATCAGGTTTCCATGACACTTTTGAAAAAACAGTTGTCTGTTTCCTTTCTTCAAGTTAGGTTCCACAAAAGATGGCTATTAGGACCAAGTACTGGGGGTGTCATTTTTTTTGTTTCATAAGACCATGATCTTTAAAATTATTTCCAAAATGCTTCGAGCCTGTTGACACTGCATTTACTATCTCAGAAGTAGTGAAAAACAGAGAAAAAAATATTTTTCTCATACCTAGGACGAAAATCAGTTCCCAACTGTTTATATATATTTTGATCATAAATGACATATTAAATTTGATAGCAATGTATCACCTGACTTAGCAGTAATTGCTACCAGTTAAGTATTTTTGTTGTTTTTAGACATTTATCATATATAGAAATGGTTATCACTCAGTGGCATGGTGTTATGCATTATTTCGGAAAGCCTAACTATCCAATGTTCAGAATATCACCCTTCAAGAGAAGAAGTTCTTGACTAATGGCTTGTAAATATTGTTTTATGTATTTCCCACATATTAGCTGGTCATATGCAATATACTATAATTTGAAAAAGAGAACTTCGGATCTTATGGTCTTTCACATATGTAGAAATTAATATCTAGAAGTTCTAGATTATTGAAGAATTAGAAACTAATGCATGTTGACTTTTAGACATCCATCTTCACATGAAATATCATGACTTATTATTTCCTTTTGTTATTATAATATTTTAAAAGTATTCAGAATTTCATCTGATTTATCTCCATACCAAAGTTCTGAATACATACAACGTTAGGGAATGGTATTCATGGCTGTTTCCTCTGTTGTGTTGCTAGACTTGCAGTATTCACAGCATTATTTTCAGTGCATTCATCACCAGAAATATGTTTGACTGCCTGTTTCTGATTGTTTTATGCCATTTTGTTTTCCATTTTTACCTCATTTGTGGAAGGTTGTTATGAATGGAACTTAGTTCTTAGTGTCTGTGTAATGTGATAGTTAATCTCAATTTTTTGCTTGAAAAGTAAAGTGAGAGATGAACCTGTGGGCATGCCTATGTGGAATTACCCTGATTAGATTAGTTCAAATGGGAAAATGGACCTGCTCTGTGATGATTCCTTTCCACGGACTGGGATCCTGGATTATATACAACATTCTCCAGAAGTAAGCTTGGGACAAACATTCATCTCTCCTTTCTAATTCTAGTGACATCATCAGCCACTTCAGGCTCCTACTGTTCCCTCCTGTGATGAGCTGGGACCTGTACAGTAAGCCATAATAAACTCTTTTTCCTTTTAGTTACTTGGGTTGAGTATTTTATTGCAACAAGAAAAGTCAGTAATACAGAGAGTTTAAAAGATTTCATAGAAAACATGTTATATTACCACACATTTTTTCTAATCCAATTTCTGTTATATTTAGCTATTAACTAAACAAATATGCAGGACTGACTGTTCCTAAAACTCACAGTGGAAGATCAAAAACAAAAGAATGGCATTTCAAATTGAACAAAAATTATTTCAAAAAAATAATATAACTAAAAGTAATACTCTTCAGAAATGAAGAAAAGGGGCTTCAAATAATGCTCACAGTAAGCATTGTGTATAGAGTTCATTGTACTCTACAGATAAACTGAATTAGTTAAAGCAATTAAACAGGCATCCTTCAGAGCTCTGTGTGTAAAGGTGGTTGAATTATAAAGCACTTGGATTTTCATGTGTTGGGGCCCTTCGTGAAGTCCTAATGCCATTGACAGCATTCCTTCTAAAAGGATTATGGGTGCTCAGCCCTTCTTCCGTTTTCAATCTTGGGCTAATTAGTTAGGTGGTTTACTCAATTAATCAATCCCAACACTGACATACAGGACCCTACCATAGACCCAAAGCAGTTAGTTCACTTGATCTTTGACTGAAACCTCCAGAACCATAAGCCAATGGGCTGACTAATGCAGGAACATGGAATAAAATACTAAGTAATTTTAAATACAACTATCTCCATATTACTTATGTGTTGCTTGAGATTTCTGTCCCACCCAGTCCCACAGCCATTCAGTCCCAAAGAAACACACAGAGGTCTACATTAATCATAAATTGGTTGGCCTATTAGTTCAGGTTTCTTATTAACTCTTACATCCTAAACTCATAATTCTTGTCTGTGTCAGCCACATGGCTTGGTACCTTTTATCAGTGAGACATTTTCATCTTGCTTTCTCTGTGTCTGGGTGACAACTGCAAACTGAACCTTTCCTCTTCCCAGAATTCTCCTGTTCTCATCACCCTGCCTATATTTCCTGCCTGGAACTATAAACACCAATCAGCATTTTATTAAAACACAAGTAACAAATCTTTACAGGGAACAAGACAATTGTCCCACAGCAGCACTTACATGTTAGTATGAATTCAATAAAATAATATCAAGTAATATTTGAAAAGCGTCACACTGATTTGAAAATATATTGAAACTGAAAACAACTAAAATTAATATTTTGGGTATGAAAGGGACAAAGCTGGGGGGAGACTTCTTCCAATCATCAAGTTTTTAAAAATCTGTAGTTATTAAAATGTGGAATATGGTATAAATAAGTGGTATAAATAAAATCTAGGAAGAAATCTAAGAAAAGATGGGTGCATGCATATATATTTGAATATGATACAGAAAAGAACTATAGAATGTGGAAGAAAATGTCTTTTAATCAAGTTGTGTTAGAGCAATTTAATATCTATGTGGAAAAAAACAAGCATTTGCCCCTTACTAGAGTGCATACCATACAAACAGTAGGTGAACTGCAGTTCTACTTATAAACGATAAAAACAAATCCTTATAATTAAAATGTAAGGAAATATGCTCTTGATCTTAAGGCTGGCAATGATTTCTTCTGAATTTATTATTATGTATTATAGTTTCATAAAAACAAACTGCAGTAAGGTAAAGATGATTACAAAAAGACGTTGCTCTATTGTAAATGACTTTTTAAGTGACCAATAAAATAAAAGGAGTTTCTTGACTTCACAACTAAGAAAATAGTTCAGCACACACTGTTCTCACTCAAACTAAAAAGAGTAGCAATGCAAAATACTGGCAAAGATACATGGCAATGAAGTTACATCCTAAGAATGGACGTACAAACTGAAATGATCCCTTTGGAAAACATTAGCAGTAGATGATAAGGTCCAGTCTTGTGCTCTAGCAATTACACTATTAAGTATGAATGAATGGTGTTATGTGCCTGCATACATCTAAAGGTCTGTATGTGAATGCTTGCCATTGCCTCACTGAGCACTTCGCTCCTCAGTGGTCACTGTAGCTCTATCTTTAATGGTCCAAAATAAACCAGGGAAGATACCTATAAAGCCAAATGTATGGATGTTGTGATAGTCTGTCTGCAAATCATGTCAATCTACCACTAATTTATAGTTCTTACTTTTCTTGTTGCTGTTACAAAATACTAAGCAAAATCAACTTAAGCAAAGAGGCATTTTGTTTCCTTTTTCTCACAGTTTGAAGGGAGTGGCAGGAGTCTGAGGCAGCTGGTCACATTACATCTAACCAGGGAGCTGGTGTTCCATTCCTTTTCTGCTTTCTCCTTGTGTTTAGTCTGGGACCCCAGCTCATGCAGGTGCTGACACACTCAGCCACACTCCGCTCTTAAACTTTGGTGGAAACTGCATCCTAAATACCACCATGGATGTGCTTCCATGGTGACTCTCAATATGGCGCAGCTGATGGGGAAGACTGGTCCCTACGCAGCTCCCCTGCAAGGTTAGTAGTTGGCTGGGCACAAGAAACCAAGCTATTTCCATTTTAATAGCGTGAAAATCAGTTTTGAGCTTTAAAACTCTCATAGAGGAAACAGAATTTTAATTTTCAAAACAATATACATGTAATAGCAATTAATGAATAAAAGAGGCCATGAATTTGAAAGAGAGCACAGACGAGGTTTATCAGAGGGTTTGGAGACAAGAAAGGGAAGGGAGAAATGTTATAATTATATTATAATCTCAAAAATAAAAAAAATTAATGTGCATGTATAAGAATAGGGTAATTCCATTAGTTCAGGCACACTGTCTCAGTAGGTGGACCAGCCCCTCACGGTCCTAGCTTCCTAACTCATCTTCTCCCACCTTCTGCTCTTCACCTGCACCTTGGGGGCTCAATCCATTGCTCTGATGTGAATGTGGGTCTCTGTCTCTATCTCCATCCATCGGATGAAATTTCTATAATGGTAATCAAGATAATCATCAATGTGACTATGGTACAAGGCTAGTTCTGGCACCCTCTCCTCTGCTGCCAATCCACCTGGACTGGGACTGAATGAGCATATGATCAAACCAGACTCTCTGAATGTGGCGGCAAAAGTTGGCAGATGGAGAACCCATCAACAATGACACCAGGACCTATTTCTTCTGCATGTATTAGCTTTTTGAGAACCGAGTCTTTTTGAATGCACTCCTTCCTAGGCCGGGAGGGATGGGGGTGGGCCTTCGACTTCCAACAGGGCAGGGCACCATGCCCTCTTTCAAGGAAGAAGGGGGAGGGAGGAGGGGTGGGGGGGTAGTGGGAGGGGACCGGGAGAAGGGGAAGAAAGGTAAAAATTTTATTTCTTTAATTATGTTCTTGAATGGAAAAAATAAAACAAAACAATGTATGGAAAAAAAATAAAATAAAAATAAAATGATAAAATTCCCTTTAAAACAAAAACAAACAAACAAAAAAAGAATAGGGTAATTCACAGCTGGAGTGCAATCTGTGGCTACTACTATAATTCAAATGTGTTTTAATCAGTCTGAATTATTAGTGAGTGAAGCTATCAAAGAGTCTAGGGAACTTTGGAAATAATCTAGTAAAGGATTTATGTTTACCATAGTATGCCATGGAGCACTCTGGTTCCAATTTTCTTTTGAGTCTGTGTTCTCTGCTCCTTGAATGACTAAACAAGCCCTAATTGCAAGGGAAAAACTCAATAAAAAACACACATAGACACTGTAGCAAACACACATACACACTATAGCAGACACACATACACATTGTAGCAGACACACGTAGACACTGTAGCAGACACAGGTACACACTGTAGCAGAAGTACTAAGTCTGCCTCTTTCTCTAGCAGCATGATTCTATGCAGAACTTTCTGCTTTGAAACAGGTGCTGGCATCTGCCAACCTTGGACAAAGACAGGACAGAGCAACAGCATACTCATCACAGATGACTGTTGCTATGGTTTGCACATAGCTCTGCACAGCCAACGTCTCTTTTGACTGTGACAGGAGCATCAGCTTCAGCTACCTTAGAATAGATCAGAAGCTATTAGAATAACTAAAAAATGGTAGATGATGAGTTTTGACAGACTAAAAAGGGCACTATTTTTAGAAAAAAATGTGTGAACTTGAACACATGAGCCTACCTCAGCCGATTTCAAAAGGGAAGTCATGGGGGGGGGGAGTGTTTATGCATGCAAATGTAGAGTATCCTCTTCCGGATAAGAGAAGCTAAAGAAACCCAGAAAATTCTAGAAGTTCCTTGATTGTAGAAGTAGATAACAATTATTAACATTAACTTAACCTTACCAGATTACAAGGATAATATTAGAGAACACAGGTATACTGCTTATTGCCATGAGCAATTAATTTTATAGGCTATTACTCATTATTCAAATTTAATTTCCTACATAAGAACTATGACACTTTATTCTCTTACACATAATACCCAATAAAGTGGAATTCGGATGGTAAGCTTTTTCTGCCACTCCCTGTACTAAATGATGAGCTTCCAAAGCCTAAGAGTATATTACAATATCAAGTGTCATATGGAGAGCCAATCACAGCAAAGAGAGGGGCATTGTGAAACTCCTTCTCAGATACATTGCCTAGGTTTGCTAGGTTAACTTTTGTAAGGTGGCACTGATGAGAAAAAACTATCCCTTCTCAATCTGAAATCAATGACAATCTAAATAATGGTGTCCTAACTGGTTTTGAATAGTCAACTTGACATAGAACAAGAGTTACCTATGAAGATGTAATCTCAATTGAGAGATTTCCCATATCGGTCTGGACTGTGACTATGTCTGTAAGGACTTTCTTTTGATCATTGATTGCTGTGGAATGATCCAACCCACCGAGGGCAGTGACAACCTTAGGCAGGTGGTCCTGGGTTACATAAAACAGCTGGGTGAGCATGACAAGCCAGCAAGACAGCAACTCTTCCTCCACGGTTTTTAAAGCTTCATTCCCTGCCTCAGTTCTTGCTTTGATTTCCCTTGATGATGTGACTATGGCTTGGAAGTATGAACTGAAACAAACTTTCTCCTCCAAGTTGCTCTTAGTCAGATTGGTTTATTACAGCAACAGAAAGCAATATAAGACAAATGAGTTATCTCCTTTGGTTCATTCTTGTTAACTTTAAAATATTTTAGTTCCTAGATTCTAAATTTCCAAAGAAATGTTTGCAGGAACTCTGAAAAAATACTAACAATAAATGTTTTCCTTATAGAGCCTAACTAAATGTTTTAAAATTAGAAAATTTAAAAATCCATTTCAGTCTCAGAAATTGGAGAAGTATATCAACAACATGCTAAAAAAAATTGGGACACCTTCTAACTAAAACAACTGAATCATGGTTCGAATAAAAGATTTGCCCAAGAGCCAACTCATAATGTTCATCCCCCCCAAAACCAAAGGAAAATCTCAATAGAATTATAGTAACTTCCTAGAATGTAGAGTAGAATAGGCTGCCCCTGAGGGTGGCTGACAGATCAGTGGAAGAGAATGCTTATGAGGTTTACCTGGCACTGTGGAGAGCTACCAGAAGGGGGTACTATGGGAGGGAGTGTAGCCAAAAGTGTTGAACAGCTTAGAAATAAATGACAAGTGTATTAGATGACGGATATGTTAGCTACTCCATGCATTGTCATTTCTCACTGTCTACACACATCAGCACATCGTGTTCTTCCTCCTAAGCGTATATAATAACACTTGTCAAATATACTCTAACAAAGCAAGAAGAAAAATGACTAAAATGAAATTATCTGAGTGTAGCCATTCATTTCTATGTCTTTTTTGGCTGGTGATTTCGCAGCATGCCTCAAGTGCAGAACATGTGATATATAAAATAATTGTTGTGTTATTACTTGAAATTTTTTTAAGTATTCTGCAAACTCATGTTTTATTCTACTGACTTTTAGTCTTCCTTATTTTAGTTTGGTGTGCCTGTGTGTGTATGCCTCTGTGTGTGTGTACACAGCATGTGTGTGTATGTCTCTGTGTGTGTGTGTACACAGCATGTGTGTGTATGCTTGTGCGTGTGTGCATGTGCATGGGGCTATCTATGTAAGGCATTGGTCTGTATCCATTGGATGAGACTCTCTTTTCACTTTTTTTTCAAAAAGAAATATTTTATCCTTTAATCACAGCCCAAGCCTACCCTGAGTAATTACCAAATATGAACAGAACTCCCTTATCTGTTGACAGCATCAATCCAAAATAAAGCTGCTTCCTTGGGGGCAGACTGAAATCACCAGATAAGAATGGTTCATTTCACTGGTCTGCTGACTTTCTACAAACTAGATATTTAATAAAGTTAAATGGAAAAAATATCAACTTTATCTTATTCTTGTTGTTCAAAGAGTTTGCTTCCATGGTGCTTTAGAACAAAAGGAGCGAAAGATAATTCTTTCAACCCTGTCTGTATCCGATGAAGGGAAACATCCTGATCCCTTGTTCCCAACGTATAATATTAAAAGTTCGGTGCACCATGTTATTGCTTTGGCGACAAGTTCTAGTAGATTCACATCTGCACATTTTCTGAAAGTGTGTATCAAGAGAAAAGAACATTTGAAAGCAGGAATTTGAGTCATGCTTCTTGAGTTTTTATGATTAAAGAAAGAAGCACAAACAGCATACAAAGCCAAAAAATAAATGAAAGTCACATTCTAAGCTTTTTAGTTTTCTCTCTCTCTCTCTCTCTCTCTCTCTCTCTCTCTCTCTCTCTCTGTGTGTGTGTGTGTGTGTGTGTGTGTATGTGTGTGTGTGTCTTTCTCTCTGTTTGTGTATATTCATTTTTGCAAGAATCACTGTTGAAGAGAATATCATTTTCTATTGAGTGTGGTTGGCAAGATTATTTGACCATAGAAGATCAGATTTATTTCTTGGCCATCCCAAGCACTTGGTTTTATGTGGTGACTGTAGTCTGTTGATTACTATGCATGTAAAATAAACTGAAATAAGGGAAGTATGGCATTTATAACTTTGTTCTTTCAGAAAATTGCACTGCTGCTTCAGTTATTTTGTGGTTTGAAGTAATTAAAAAGATTTAAATTCTGTTGAAACATCATTGGGATTTTGTTAGAGATAGTTTGACTCTGTAGTTTATCAGGTATGGTTCTAGTTGACATATAGTTTACTCCACAAAGGTTCCAAGATGAAGGTTTGGATCTAAGAGTGGTTGTCCTCTAGTGCTGGGGTCATTCAGACATGACTCCTCTGGAATCAATACGGTCAGGGTGTCTTCACCACCATAAATGAATTAAAATCTGGATTCTGGGAGTAGGTCAGTTCTACCAAGTGTAGATTTGCTCCTGTGAGAGCCAGCAATTATACAAAGAGTAAACCTGGGGCCTGGAGAGATATCTCAGTGGTTAAGAGCATGGGCTGATCCCCCAGAGGACCCAGGTTCAATTCCCACACCCACATTGTGTTTCACAACCCATCTATAAATCCAGTTTCAGGTGATCTAATGTCCTTTTTGCCTCCAGGGGCACACAAGTGGTGTTGCAGTAGGGATCAAACCCAGGAAAAGCATCCATACATCTAAAATTTATTTTTTTTAATGATTGGGAGACTGTAGAGATGGCTCTGTGGTTAATACCTTCAAGATAACAAGGTTTCAATTCTCAGCATCAACAGGTGGGCTCATGACTCCAGTCTCAGGGGACCCCATACCATCTTCTGGCCTCAGTTTTACCAGCCACAAATATGATGAACAAAAATATATTCAGGAAAAGGCAAAACATCCATATACATTTAATTAACTAATTAATTGATTAATTAAATTTAGAAGAGTGAACCTAGTCCATACAAGTTCTTGTATCCTAATTCATACACAGCCACTATTTTCGAACTGTTAGTTTCCCTTTTATTTTATCAGGCCATTGTGCAGGCACCTAACTCCAGACACTGGCAACAAATAATTGATCTTTATGTGTTTATGAGTATATGTGTGTATGCAAGTGTGCATGTACCACAGTGCGGGTGTGGAAGATGGAGAGCAACTTGCAGGATTTGCTTCTTTCCATCTACCATGTGAGTTCAAAAGATCAAATTCAGGTAGGCTTTAACTATATCCAATACCATTTCTCATGACATGAGCCACCTCATGTCTTACTGGCCTCCTAAATACTTTGGACTTGTTTCCTGGGTTGTTTGTTTGTTTGTTTGAGGGGGTCTCATACATTACAGATTGACCTCATATTTGATTAGGAACCTAGTATGATCTTGAACTTCCCCTCTCTTGCCTTTCAAGTTCTTATATTACAGGACTAGGCCCTACGTCAGGCATCCCCATGAATACTTTATGCTGTACAAGGCCTCAAACTCAGGGCTTTATTCATGCACGTGGTCTAAATGTGTCTGAAATTTGCTAACCACTTTGATAACTTTTCAGTTGAATGGTTTATCTCAGTCTCTGGGTTCCTTTCAAAGAAAATTGATCTATTATTTGTGCACCAGTAGAAGATATTCCAATATTTTACTGATGTCCTATTCTCAGTAAATTTGAAAACTAAATTGAATTGCAGTATCATGCGAAAAAATAAAGCATGAACCAGATTACTGAGTATTACTATATTCCCTAGAACATTGCACTTTACCACTGTCAGCTAAAGATGTCAGGAAAGATAAAGAAATAAGATTACAAGGGAAGAAACCAGTTTCGCAGATAATAGGATTACCTACGTAAGAAGTATAAATAAATAACTTAATTAGAGGAAGAACCGCTGAGTAGTATTCTAATGAGTATACTATTAGAATACTACTCAGCGGTAAAAAACAAGGACATCTTGAAGTTTGCATGCAAATGGATGGAAATAGAAAACGCTATCCTGAGTGAGGTAACCCAAGCCCAGAAAGATGATTATGGTATGTACTCACTCATTAGTGGACCCTAGCTATAAAATAAAGGTCACTAAGCACTTACCTCGCAAGCCCAGAGAAGCTGAATACCTAGGTGAACCCAAGGAAAGCATACACAGAACCTCCTGGAAGTTGGAAGCAAACAGGATCATCAAGCAAAAGTTGGAAGCCAGGGGCGGGGATAGAGGTGGGAGAAATTTCATCCGATGGATGGAGATAGAGACAGAGACCCACATTCACATCAGAGCAATGG
>PVIU01009960.1:0-72833 GCA_004026605.1 Ondatra zibethicus | reverse complement strand
TATCCAGAAAGTTGTCCATTTCCTTTAAGTTTTCCAATTTTGTGGAGTACAGGTTTTCAAAATATGACCTGATGATCCTCTGTATTTCCTCCGTGTCTGTTGTTATGTCCCCCTTTTCATTTCTGATTTTGTTAATTTGGATATTCTCTCTCTGCCTTTTGGTTAGTTTGGATAAAGGTTTGTCTATTTTGTTGATTTTTTCAAAGAACCAATTCTTTGTCTCATTGATTCTTTGTATTGTTTTCTTTGTTTCTATTTTGTTGATTTCAGCTCTCAGTTTGATTATTTCCTGCCATCTAGTTCTCTTAGGTGAGTTTGTTTCTTTTTGTTCTAAAGTTTTCAATTGTTCTGTTAATTCGCTAGTGTGGGATTTTTCCAGCTTCTTTATGTAGGCATTTAGTGCTATGAACTTGCTTCTTAACACTGCTTTCATTGTGTCCCATAAATTTGGGTATGTTGTGTGGTCATTTTCATTGAATTTTATGAAGTCTTTAATTTCCCCTTTTATTTCTTCCTTGACCCATTGTTGATTCAGAGGAGCACTGTTTAATTTCCATGTGATTGTGGGTTTTCTGGATTTGGTATTGCTGTTGACTTCTAGTTTTAAAGCATGGTGATCTGATAAGGTACTTTGGGTTATTCCAAGTTTTTTGTATTTGTTGAGGTTTGTTTTGTTACTGAGTATGTGGTCAATTTTTTGAGAAGGTTCCATGAGGTGCTGAGAAGAAGGTATATTCTTTTCTGTTTGGATGGAATATTCTATAGATGTCTGTTAAGTCCATTTGAGTCATAACATCTGTTAGTTCTCTTATTTCTCCGTTCATTTTTTGTCTGATTGACCTGTCCAGTGGTGAGAAGGGAGTGTTGAAGTCTCCCACTATTAGTGTGTGGGGTTTAATATATGATTTAAGCTTTAGAAGTGTTTCTTTGACATATGAGGGTGCCCTTGTATTTGGGGCATAGATGTTCAGTATTGAAATTTCCTCTTGATGGATTTTCCCTGTGACTAATATGAAATGTCCTTCTTTGTCTCTTTTGATTGATTTTAGCTTGAAGTCTATTTTGTTAGATATTAGAATAGCTACACCTGCTTGTTTCTTAGGTCCATTTGATTGATATATCTTTCCCCAACCTTTTACTTTGAGATGATATCTGTCTTTGAGGTTGAAATATGTTTCTTGTATGCAGAAGAGGGATTGGTTCTGTTTTCGTATCCAATCTGTTAGCCTGTGCCTTTTTATGGGTGAGCTGAGTCCATTTACATTTAGGGATATTAATGACCAGTGGTTGCTCTCTCCTGTTAATTTTGTTTTCCTCGTTGGTGATGTTATTTTGTGTGTCTTTTTTTTCTTCTTCAAGATTTGCTGTAATGAGATCATCAAATGTGTGTGTTTTTGTTGGTGTAGCCATCTTCCTTGGGTTGGAGTTTTCCTTCTAGTATTTTGTGTAGGGCTGGGTTTCTGGCTAGGTATTGGTGAAATCTAGATTTGTCATCGAATATCTTGTTTTGTCCTTCTATGGTGAGTGAAAGTTTTGCTGGGTATAGTAGTCTGGGCTGGCATCCGTGGTCTCTCAATGTCTGTATAATGATTGACCATGACCTTATGGCTTTCATTGTCTCCACTGAGACGTCAGGTGTAATTCTGATAGGTCTACCTTTATATGTTACTTGGCCTTTTTCCTTTGCAGCTCTTAATATTCTTTCTTTGCTCTGTATGTTTAGTGTTTTGATTATTATGTGGCGAGAGAACTTTTTTTTTTGATCCAGTCTATTTGGTGTTCTGTAAGCTTCTTGTATCTTCATAGGCATATCTTTCTTTAGGTAGGGAAAGTTTTCTTCTATGATTTTGTTAAATAAATTTTCTGTGCCTTTGAATTGACTTTCTTCTCCTTCTTCTATATCTATTATTCTAAGATTTGGCCTTTTTATGTTGTCTCATATTTCATGGATATTTTGGGTTAAGCTCTTGTTATGGTTAATGTTTTCTTTAACTGATGAGTCTATTTCCTCTATTTTATCTTCTGCACTTGAGATTCTCTCTTCCATTTCTTGTATTTTGTTGTTCGTACTTGCATTTGTGGTTCCTGTTCTTTTCCTCATGATTTCTGTTTCTATAATTCCTTTGGCTTGTGTTTTCTTTATTTTTTCTATGTCAGTTTTCAAGTCCTGAATAGTTTCTGTTATATGTTTGAGTTCTTTTTCTTGGTTTCTTTAAGTGATTTGCTGATATCTTCCAATTTTTTGTTTGTTTTTTCTTCCATTTCTTTAAGGTAATTTCTCAATTCATTTTTAATAATTTCAGATATTCTCTTGTGGTTATTTTTTAGATCATTTTCTACTGGATCATCCATATTTGGTTGTTCAGGTCTTACTTTTGTAGGGTCTTTGGGTTTCACAGGTATTGTGTTGCTCTTTGTGGTGTATCTTGTGATCTTACCTTTTCTACTCATCTTTTCCTCTAATAGGTGTGGTTGGTTCTGTCTGAGATTCTGTTGAATAATCTCCTAGGTGCCAGTAGATCAAAAGCTAAGATGGTTTTCCTAGTGGAACAGTCAGTGTCACAGTTCTAGTTACTCCATTGGTTATTCCTGTTCTTGGAGGTAGCTCAGTGCTCCTGTGTTTTGGTCTGCTCTCTTGGAGTTTGCTGTCTCAAGCCTACTTTGGTCTACACTACTGGCTTTGATCTGTTTCTGTAAATCTTGGTCTGGATCTCCTCTTGCAGATGTCCCTGGCTTGGAGTTAGACTTGTTCTGGTGGAGATCGCTGACTCTGGATCTGGTCACTGGTTCAATCCTGATCTACTCGTGTCCTGGGACCAGGTTTGCTCCTGGCTTCTGCTCCTGGTGGAGCCTGTTCTCTCCTTGTCCTTGGTAACTGGTTCAGTCCCACTCCAGTTCCGGTGGAGGTCGCAGACTCTGAGTCAGGTCGTTGGATCAATCAGTGTCCCAGGGCTGGGTTGGATCACAGGGCTGGATTTGCTCCTGGCTTCTGCTCCCGGTGGAGCTTGTTTCTTTCTTTCTTTCTTTCTTTCTTTCTTTCTTTCTTTCTTTCTTTCTTTCTTTCTTTCTTTCTTTTTTTTTTTTTTTTTGATTTTTGAGACAGGGTTTCTCTGTGGCTTTGGAGCCTGTCCTGGAACTAGCTCCTGTAGACCAGGCTGGCCTCGAACTCCTACTCACTAGCTCTTACAACTTAAATTAACCCGTTTCTATTCATCTACATTTTGCCCTGCAGTTTCATGGCTTTATCTGTCCTCTGGCGCTCTTGCTCCTCTGGTGGCTTGCTCACATCTCTCCTGACTCAACTCTTCTTTCCAACCTGTTTGTTTTTATGCCAATACCATATGTGCTGTGGGATAATCCTTTTGTATACTGTGAAGATTTGTCACTCCGATTGGTTTAACAAAAAGCTGTTTGGCTGGTAGTCAAATAGGAATTATAGGCAGGACAACCAAACTAGGAGAATGATGGGAAGAAGAATGGCAGATTCGGACAGATGCCATTCAGCAGCTGAGGAAGCAGGAGGTGTACAAAATGAGATAATGCTGAGTGGTGGTGGTGCACACTTTTAATTCCAGCACTTGGGAGGCAGAGGCAGGCACATCTCTGTGAGTTCAAGGCCAGCCTGGTCTACAAAAGCTAGTACCAGAACAGGCTCCAAAGCTACAGAGAAACCCTGTCTTAAAGAAAAGAAAAAGATCATGAGGTAACAAATCATAAACCATGTGGCAAAGCATAGATAAGAAATATAGATTGATTTTAATGTAAGAGTTAGCTAGTAAGAAGTCTGGGCTAATCCACTGAGCAGTTATAATTTATGTTAAGTCTTTGAGTAAGTTATTTGGGAAGCAGTTGCCAGTTATTTGGGAGCAGGTAGTCTGGACAGGAAAACTCCTTTTACACTTATTATTATTATTATTATTATTATTGCTATTACTGTTACTATAGCACATCTTGAAATCAGGAATGGTGATACCTTTGGAAGTTCTTTAATGGAATAGAGTTGTTTTAACTATCCTGGGTTTTTGTTTTTCCATATGAAGTTGAGTATTGTTCTTTCAATGTCTGTAAAGAATCCTGTTAGAATTTTGATGGGGATTTCACGGAATCTGTAGATTGCTTTTGGTAAGGTGACCATTTTTACAGTGTTGATTTTACCAGTCCACAAGCATGGGAGATCTTTCCATCTTCTGATAGCTTCCTAAATTTCTTTCATCAAAGACTTAAAGTTTTTGTCATAATAGTCTTTCACTTGCTTGATTAGAGTTACCCCAAGATATTTTGTATTTTTGTAGCTACTGTGATGTTTCCCTGATGTCTCAGGACATTTGCCATTTGTATAGAGGAGGACTACTGATTTTTTTTTTTTTTTTTTTAGTTAATCTTGTATCCAGCCATTTCAACACTGTCTGGATGGCCAAGAACCGGAGCCTGGAGATCCCAGAGAGGTAGTAGGACTTTCCTTAGACCACAGCCTCAAAAAAATGACCAGGAGACTTATTATTAATTATGAAATTTTGGCCTTAGCTTAGGCTTGTTTCCAACTAACTCTTATAACTCAATTAACCCATATTTTTAAATATATGTTCTGCCACACGCCTCCTTATCTTCCCTCAATATGGCACTCTGACTTGCTCCAAGTCTCCTGGCAAAATCCATTCCCTAAGATTCCTCTTCCCATTGCCTCTCTCTGACCAGAATTCCTGCCTGTCCTCTCCTGCCTAGCTTTTGGCCATTCAACTTTTTATTAAACCAATCAGAAGGTGCCTTAGGCAGACATAACTGCTCTTCTCTGAAGGGAAATGGAGAAGAAATGGGTGTGGGCGAGAGGGGAAGTGGCGGGGTTTGGGGGAATTGACGGAGGGGAAACTGTAGTTAGGGTGTAATGTATGAAAGAAGAATAAACAAATGAAAGAAGGAAGGAAAAAAGAAACAAAGAAAGAAAAAGAAATGTACTTTGAGAACAATCATGTCTTGTGTTGATACAGAGTGAAGGATGCCAGGTGATGGTGGCGCACGCCTTTAATCCCAGCACTCGGAAGGCAGAGGCAGGTGGATCTCTATGAGTTTGAGGCCAGCCAGGTCTATAGAGTGAGTTCCAGGTCAGCCAGTGTTGTTACGCAGAGAAATCCTGCCTTGAAAAACAAATAAAAACAAACAAACAAACAAAAGCAAAGTGAAGGACTTTGCAGCTCTCCTTATTGTAAGTAGCTTGACAGGAGTCAGGAGAAGACTGTAACTTAGGTCATGGGTTTTGGTTAGATACCTTGGCTAAAAGATCTCAGGCAAGTTGCCTAATCACAGAGTTCTTTCTTCTATACAGGAGTAACAGTAGTGACATCATGGGACTGTCAGGAGTCTGACTGTGATTATGCCAATGCTAGTGCTCAGTCCCAGCTCTTCCAAGCTCCCCTCCTTCCTCCTCTCTTCCTTTGCCTTACTTCTCCTTTCTTCCCTCTTCTGCATAATCTGGCTGTGGCCCATTTCTCCCCCTTACTTCAACACCTGTTTTCCAGGGAGCAAGTAGGCGCCGGCGGTTCTCTGTTCAGCTTAGCCCAGCCATGATCTTTTCTCGCAGGCTTTGAGGCTCATGGAGGAAACAGTCTAGAGCCTCACTCCAGAGTTTTCAAAGGAGACCAGCACTTACAATTTTGGTCATCTAATTAGCGATCATCCTCCTCCTACGCCCACTCTCACCCAAAGTTGGATGCCACCGGCGTTCCAAGTCCCCAGATCGCCCAGTGCTCCTCATTTTGTTGGTGTGCAAGGCTACTTTGATTCTCTTCCTCAGACATTTTACTGGGTGACAGATTGACATTGAAGATCATTTCCTAAGTGCTTGGACTCCAAGGTGGCTGATTCTAAAAAGCTATAGTAATGGCAAGAACTCAAGCAAACCTTGCTCTTTTGGAGAGGTCCCAGAGCCCAGAGGAGCCTCTCCTCGCTCTTCCATGATAGTTCAAGGTCGGGCTCAATTGGTGGCAGTGGTGGAGGCTTGATTTTGCTCATTTTGTACACTATTTATGTAATATGCTGGTTGTGAGGGAGTGTGGATGTAGATGAATCATAGGCAGAAGCAGAAGGAAACAGATTGCAGGAGCTCAGCTCCTTTTTCTTGGGTGTCCCTGGGCGTCCCTTCCACCCCCAGCTCTCCTTGCCCTCTCTGTATACCCTACTCTGTCATGGCTGTTGGGGTGAACATAGAGCTGGCCTATACAGGCAGCTTGAGGACAGCAAATGTACTAACCCTGTCAACTACACTGGCCTATTAGGGGACCCCAGAACTGTGGCTGATTCTGGAACCACACCCCCTCTTTAGACGCAATGCTCATTCTGAAAAGCCCAAACCATAAAGTAACATAAGGAATTCTAAAAAAGTTAGCATGACTACTTCAATGCTTATTTTTTGAAATATCAAGTTTTTCTTTTATCCTTTTTTTTTTAATCTCATTTTTGTGTTGCTAACCCCTACTTTTCTGGGACATGCCTGGTTCCCTGCTTAGCCTGCTATTTATTGGGTACCCCTTGAGCAGAAAAAAGAATGCCACTCTTCTGTGCCTAAAGTACAAAGGAACCTTTGCTAGACTTATTAAGAGTTTTTGTCTCATTGGTAAGATGGCGTAGCTTCTTGTGACATCTCTCTCCCCTGCTGTTTCCAGATGAGCCCAGACTGAGCAGGTGGGCGGGCCTGGTCAGTGTGCTGAGCTCTGGACGTCAGTATCAAGCTAGAATCAATATCATGGAGTCCCACCCTAGGTCACACAAAGCGGGAGTGGTTTTGGGGCCCCTCGGCCAGGCAGCTCTGCTCTTCTGGATAGAGGTCTCTTAAATTTCTTGGGGTGACCTTGGATGGAATGGCGTGTGTATAGGGGATGCTTGAATTCTGGCCCCCTTATCTCCCCCTCCCCAGCAGGCTGTTTAGGCCATGCTCGCACGTGTGGCAGAACTGAGAGTAACAGCATACCTGTCACATATGCACTGCTGATGACATCTTTGCTCACATCCCACTGGCCGAAACAAATCCCACAGTCATTTGAGTTGGAGCAGATAGACCTGTAATAAGGCAAAAAGCTTAAAAACAGGGAGAGGTGAGGAACTGTGGTCACTTTTGCAATTTACTGCCATGTGTAAACTTGGGAAACTTAACTGATCTCTCTGAACCTCACCTTCCCCTTCTCTTGAAGTAGGAGTCACGATTTCTAGCCCTTCAAGACTGCCTGTGACTCAGATAAGTGAATCTGCTTACATGTGTGTGACTCTGGCTATCTAAGCTCACACAGGTGTTTAGTTCTGTTTCCAGGCTCGGGGTGAGGGAGGGGAGGAAGTCTATACCCTGTTAGCTGTTTCTCTATCAATAGACTAGGTCCTGTAGAAGCTAGGGTTCTTCAGGGAAACCCAAGCAATAGGATGGTGTCCACAGAGAAATTTGCTAGTTAGTTTTGCAATGCTGGGAGAGAGCCCAGACCTTGTCTGTGTTGGGCAAGAGCTAGAACTACTGAGTTACACCCCTCCGAACCCCCTCACACCCCCCCTCGTCCTCGCTCTTCTTTTGAGAAATGTGACCACAGCCACATTCAGTTCTGTTAGTATTTACAAATACTGGCTGGCCTTGAACTATGGACCTTCCTGTCTCAGCCTTTTCAGGACTGGGGATAAAGGTGTGTGCTATACCCTGCTAAGAGCTTTGTTTTAAGAATTGTTGATCTAAAGCCAGGCAGTGGTGGCGCACACCTTTAATCCCAGCTCTTGGGAGGCAGAGACAAGCACATCTCTGTGAGTTCGAGGCCAGCCTGGTCTACAAGAGCTAGTTCCAGGACAGACTCCAAAGCTACAGATAGACCCTGCCTCGAAAAAACAAACAAAAGAATTGTTGATCTAAATTCCAAACAGTGGGCTAACACAAAACCCAGGACATTTACACTTCAAGTTCAAAGATAGTGGTAGAAGCATTCAGTCACTTTTGCTCAGAGAAGGTCAGATTTGGTTTAACTGAGGCGTTCATGTGCTTTGGTGAGGCACACATACTATGGAGGATAATTGATTTTACTGAGTCTGCCCATTTAAGTGTTTATCTTGGAGGCTGAGGACACGTTTATGCGTAGTCCCAGGGTCCCCCTCACCACCACTATCACCACCATATCTAAAAAACTCCATCGCAGAATTTTCCAGAACATAATGTTTGCCCAAATGCCTGAGCACCATGGTCTAAACAAATTAGCACATAAATATCAGGCTGGGAAGGTGGCTCAGTGGTAGAGCCCTTGCTTGAAACAGACAAACTCTACAAAACACCACAAAACAGTGAATGCATGCATGAATGAATGAATGAATGAATGAATAACTAGTCGTGGTGATACAGGTTTGTAATCCCAGCTACTTAGGAGGCCAAGGCAGGTGAATCACTCAATGCCAGTCAGCCTGAGCTACAGAATGAGTTTAAGGCCAGCCTGGGAAACATAGAAAGACCTTGTCTTAGAAAATAAAAAGTTAAAAAAAATGGTAAGGGCTGGAGTTTTAGCTCAGTAATAGAACACTTGCCTAGGTAGGGTCAGTCTATGCTGTCAATGAAAGAAAGAAGGGAGAAAGGAAGAAAGAGGAAGGGAAGATGACCTTAATACTGTGGTTCAGGCTTATATTTGATCATTAATTCAACAAATACATATTGAGCACCAGCTGTGTACCTGGCACAAGTTTACCAAGGTCTAGTCTAGTAAGAGGTAACTGATTAGATAATGACAAAGTTTGCCAAATGGGCTGCTGCTCTCTGTGAGACAGAGCCTGAATCAAGTTTTTTTTTTTTTTTTTTTAAACACACATTGCCTCTTTTAATTTGATAGTAGACTGTGTTGCCAGAATTCCTTCCCTGGAGGGATATAAGCAAATTGTCCCCTTCTGATAAAGTCCCAGGACAAAGCAAAGGAGGATTTCACCCAAGGTCACCCTGGGCGGCCAATGAACTTCTTACAGAGCGTGGGTGAGGGATGTTGACTGGAGCTGCTGTGTGAAAGTTGTCACCCTGCATGGATGATGCTTCCATATAGCTGCATAGGTGGAGCCCTGCCCCCTCCGTTAACCCTTCCCAGCCTATATACCCTAGCACTTCGGAGACCCTAGAGCATGGAATTGCATACGAATTGTCTGGGAGAAATGCTGGAATCTCAGGTGAGGGTCTGTTGACCCTCTCACCCCTACCCCTTCTATGAGAGAATGTCAACAGTCAACAAGCTTGGATGATGGCCTTTAAGAGCAGACACAGCTGATCTAACTAAGATGGAGGCAGTGTTGCTAGAGGGTAATGCCTTGGGGCATGTAGATGCCTTGTAGATGAGGGGGAGATTCAGTGAGCACTCTGTTAGGTCACATAGCTAGGAAGTAACAGAGCCCAGACCAAGTTGACATCTTCCCTGTGTCTATGCTCAGGCCGCTGGTAGCTTGACTATGTCACTCATTCGGCCTCTCACAGGGGGGAGACTACAGAAGGCAGGGTGAGCTTGAGGTTAACCTACAGGGCAGACGTTGGAAGTTGGGGAGAATATCTCCACTGTCCCTGTGAGATATATGTGCCCTTCAGCCCCGCCTCCTGCCTTGCTTTGCTATTTCCTGAGCCTCTGAGATGTGGAGGGCAAAGAGGCCATTGCCATTGTCATGTCAGGCTTTATTGTGCCTCCAGACTGCTCACGGTGGGAATGCAGATGAAATGCTATGCTAATACATGTGGGGGAAGAGCTCTCCACTGTGCGCATGTACACACCCAGAGTGGGTCTCTGAGCACAAAGGATGAAGAAGTGGGTTTGCTTAAAGGCCTCAACTCCTCCACCTTTTGATGTGTGCACACACGTGTTCACTTGTCCCCTTCAAACAGGAGGCTGCTGAGAGAGACGTTCCCAACACGGGCTTTCAGACACCAGGAGAATGGTGATGGCCTGTTTGCCCTCCACATCTCAGGGGCCCAGGAAGTGGGAAACCAAGCCAGGAGGCAGGGCTCCTATGTACTTCTAAAGCAAGTGATCTACTAGGGGTCTTCTCTCCTTAGCAGCTAGCCCTGGGCTACATAAAGTTGTCCATGCATTGGCCATTGTCTTGGCATTCACCAGCAGAGAAGTATGGTTTGAAGCAGGGATGTAGGACCTGTGAAGGCAGGAGAAGGGGGTGCTTATGTAAGTGGCTTTTAGACAGATGGAGGCTGTCATTGCATAAAAGGCAGTCTTCCTGAGTAGAGATGTAGCTCCTTTGCAGTCCTATGCTGCGTACATCTTCCTGCCTCTGTTTATAAATGGCACTCTATTTCCATGATAATTGGACACCTGTGTGCTAAATTCTGTTTGGGTCACTGCATTTCCAGCATGCTCCCCCACTTGAGGCAAGTGCACCCCAGTCTTGTTGATGCCATCCAAGGACTTTTCATCTGAGTTGTAGTTGAAAGACTGGTGTGAAGAAACGGAAGGTTAAGTTTGCAGTGTGGGCCACCGGAGAGAGAGCACAGGCAGACACAGAGCAGAGCTGTGGTGTTGGTAGCGCTGGTCCCTAGATTTTTCCGTGCTGGACGGGTGAGACCTTGTGTTTAACCTGTGACTGGGTGAGTGGTGGAACCTTTCAGAGGCAGGGCCCAGTGGAAGGTGGCTAGGTCCTGGGGCATGTGTTTTTATTTATCCTCTCTCTCTCTCTCTCCCTCTCCTCTCTCTCAAATTTGTTCTTCCCTCGTAAATTCCATCCTGACCACTGTTTTCCCTCCCTCTTCTCCTCCCAGCCCCCCTCCAATATCCCTTCTCTCCCAGATTCACTCCTTTTCCCTTTCAGAAAAAGGCAGGCCTCCTGGGGATATCAACCAAACTTATCATGACAAAACTAGGTATAAATCCCAAGTCCCGGTCTCCGGCCTCCATCTTTGGAGGCCACGTCCCTGTGCCTGCCAAGCCTTGAACCCTCCCCGGAGGAGTGTCAAGACAAGCCCGCGAAAATCTTGACCACTCCCCCGTCTACTTAAACTGCTTCCCTGGAAGGTCTCCTCATGGTCTCTTTTTCTTCCTCCTGGTGGTCGCGTTAGTGACCTCCCGGTTCCCCCTTGGGGCCACCCAAGAGCGCAGGAATCCCATTAAACCTGGATTATTTTTAATTTGGCTTGTTGTGATTTGGCTTGATTGGGATATTTGCGTTGGCAGAGAGCTTGCGTTAGGAAAAATTCCTAACGCTAGGCACATCCCCTCACATGGAGGCTGGACAAAGCAACCCAGGAGGAGGAAAAGGATCCCAAAAGCAGGCAAAAGCATCAGAGACATCCCTCACTCCTGTTGTTAGGTTGCTACAGTAACGCCAAGCTGCACAGCTATAACAGATATGCAAAGGACCTAGGTCAGACCAGTACAGGCTCCCTGATTGTCAATTCAGTCTCTGTGAGCCCCTATGAGCTCTAGTTAGTTGATTTTCTGGGCTGTTTTCTAGTGGAGTCCTTGATCCGGCTCATACAATCCTTTCTTCCCCAATTCCACAGTATTTCCTAGGCTCCATCTAATGTTTGGTTGTGCGTCGCTGCATCTGCTCCTGTAAGTTGCTGAGTGAAGCCTCTCTGATGACAGTTATGGTAGACCCTGGTCTACAAGTATTGCGGAGTATCATAACGAATAATTTCATTGATTTTTTTTGCCTAACATGTTTGGTTCTCTCCTTGGTCTCTCGGCCATGCAGCCCCTGGGTCCTGGCTCCCCAGGCAATGTCAAGTCTAGGGTCCCTCTCATGGTGTGGGTCTCAGATTGGAACAGTCATTGGTTGGCCACTCCCACAATTTCTGCACCACCTTTACCCCAGCACATCTTGGAGACAGGAAAAATTGTAGGCCAAAGGTTTTGTGGCTGGGTTGATGCCCCAATCCCTCCCCTGGAAGCCATGCCTGGTTACAGAAGATGGCCAGTTCAGGCTCCATATCCCTTGTTACTCGAAGTCTTCACTAGAGTCACCCTCATAGATTCCTGGGAGTTTCTGTTGCCTTAGGTCTCTATCTCACTGGTAATACCCTCCAATTCCAGCCATCTCTCCTAATACTCTCTCCGTCTACCCACCACCTATTCCCTCCTATTCCCATTCCAACCTACCCCAGTCCACCCCTGAAATCTGTTCTATTTCCCCTTCCCAAGGAGAGATCTGTGTCCCCCTTGGGCCCTACTTCTTACTTAGCCTCTCTGAGTCTGTGCATTGTAGCATGATTATCCTTTACTTTACAGTTAATAGCCACTTAAAAGTGAGTACATACCATGTTTGTCTTTCTGGGTCTGGGTTATCTCACTCAGGATGATTTTTTTCTAGTTCCATCCATTTGCCTGTAAATTTCAAAATGTTACTTTTTAACAGTTGAGTAATATTCTGTTGTGCAAATGTACCACATTTTCTTTATTCATTCTTCATTTGAGGGACATCTAGGTTGTTTCCAGTTTCTGGATATTGCAACCAAAGCTGCTATAAACACAGTTGAGTAAGTGCCCTGTAGTAGGGTGGAGCATCCTTTGCAGGAGTGGTATAGTGGGGTCCTGAGGTAGATGGAGTCCCAATTTTCTAAGGAATATCCATACTGATTTCCAAAGTGGCTGTACAAGTTTGCATTCCCACCAGCAGTGGAGGAGTGTTCCCCTTGCTCCATGTCTTCACCAGCATGAGCTGTCACTTGTGTTTTTGATCTTAGCCATTCTGACAGGTGTAAGATGGAATCTTAGAGTCATTTTGATTTGCATTTCTCAGATGATTAAGGATGTTGAAGATTTCTCTGTCATTTGAAATTCCTCTGTGGAGAATTCTCCGTTTAGATCTGTACCCCATTTTTTAATTGGATTATTTGGCTTGTTGATGTCTAGTTTCTTGAGTTCTTTATGTATTTTGATTATTAACCCTCTGTTGAAAATATTTCCCCATTCTGCAAGCTGCTGTTTTGTCCTGTTGATGGTATCCTTTGCCTTACAGAAGTTTTCAGTTTCATGAGGTCCCATTTTTTTAAATTATTGATCTCAGTGCTTGTGCTATTGGTGTTCTGTTCTAAAGTTGTTTCCTGTGCCAATGCATTTAATAATATTTCCCGTTTTATTGTCTATCAAGTTCAGTGCGTCGCGGTTTATGTTGAGGTCTTTTATCCCTTTGAACTTGAGTTTTAGGAAGGGTCATAGATATGGATCTATTTGCATTCTTCTACATGCTGACATGCAGTTGTATCAGCTCCATTTGTTGAAGATGCTTTCTTTTTTTCCATTGTATACCCCTTGTTTCTTTATCCTAAATCAGGTATCTATAGGTGTGTGGATTTATGCCTGGGTCTTAAATTTGATTCCATTGATCAGCTTGTTTATCTTTATGCCAATACCATGAGCTTTTTAAATTTTTTAAATTACTATAGCTCTGTAGTAGAGCTTGAATTCAGGGATGGTGATACCTCTGGGAGATCTTTCATTATATAGAATTGTTTTAGCTATCCTGGGCTTTTTGTTTTACATATGAAGTTGATAAATGTTCTTTCAAGGTATGTAAAGAATTGTGTTGGGATTTTAATGGGGATCACATTGAATACATAGATTGCTTTAGATAAGATGGTCATTTTTACTATGTTAATCCTACCAATCCATGAGCATGGGAGATCTTTCCATCTTCTCATATCTTCTTCAAAAACTTGAAGTTATTGTCATACAGGCCTTTCATTTGTTTGGTTAGAGTTACTGCAAGATATTTTGTATTATTTGTTGCTATTGTGAAGGATGTTGTTTTCCTGATTTCTTTCTCAGCCCGTTTGTCACTTGTATATAGGAGCGCTACTGATTTTTTTGAGTCAATCTTGTATCCAGTCACTTTGCTGAAGATGTTTATCAGCTGTAGGACAACGTGGTCCTATATGCTGGTTTTATTACCATTGGTTAATAAAGAAACTGTTTTGACCTGTGGCAGTGTAGAATATATCTTTCTTTACATTATGAAATTTTTCTTGTATGATTTTGTTAAAAGTATTTTCTGGGCCTTTGAGCTGGGATTCTTTTCTATCTTCTATTCCTATTATTCTTAAGTTTGGTCTTTTCATGGTGTCCCAGATTTTATGGATGTTTTGTGTCAGGGATTTTTTTTAGATTTATTATTTTCTTTGACTTGTATATCTATTTCTTCTATTGTATCTTTAATGCCTGAGATTCTTTCTTCCATCTCTTGTATTCTGTTGGTGATCCTTGCGACTATCATTCCTGTTTGCTTACATAGATTTTCCATTTCCAGAATTCCCTCAGATTGTATTTTCTTTATTGCTTCTATTTCCATTTTCAGGTCTTGTATAGTTTTATTCATTTCCTTCAACTGATTGTTTCTTCTTGACTTTAAGAAATTTATTCTTTTCCTCCGGTTGTGTAGCAAGAGGCGCGCGGGCCTGCTTTTGGTCCCAGTGGCCACCCGGCTCCCGCCGCCCAGTGCCTGGCTAGCTTATACCCGAAATAATTACATGGAAACTATATTCATTTAAATACTGCCTGGCCCATTAGCCCTAGCCTCTTATTGGCTAACTCTCACATATTTGTTTAACGCATTTCTAATAATCTGTGTGTCACCACGAGTCGTGCCTTACCAGGAAAGATTCAGCGTGTGTGACCTGGGAGCTTCATGGCGGTGGCTCTCTCTCACTCTGTCCCCTTCCCAGTATCCTGTTCTCTTTCCCTGTCTATCTAAGTCCTGCCCTATCAAAAGGCCAAGGCAGTTTCTTTATTAACCAATAAAAGCAACCCAAATACAGAAGGACCCTCCTACACCACGGTTGTCTATGTTTTTCTGCATTTCTTTAAGGTGGTTATTCATTTCCTCCTTAAAGTCCTCTATCATCTTTATAAAGTTGGTCTTAAGGTCATTTTCTTGCCCTCCAACTGTGTTGGAATATTCAGGACTTGCTGTAGCGGGATAGCTGGGCTCTGGTTGCGACATATTGCCCTGGCTGTTGCTGATTGTACTCTTACACTAGCATTTAGGCATCTGGATCTAGGATGATTATAGGTCTTTGTTGGATGGGTGTTTTGTTCCTTGGTTTTGGTTTTCTCTCCGGTCTCTTGCTGGAGTGGCCTATGGTTGAGTAGAGGGTTTCTGCCCAAGTTTGCGGCTGGAGATCTGGCAGCAGGAATGGCCTCTGGTCTAGTCAGAGGTTCTCTGGGTGCCAGTGTGACTTCTGGGCATCTGGGTGCTGGTGTGGCTTCTGGTGTGGGCGGGATAGGGTGAAGAGAAGAGGAGGGGCTGTTGGGGTTAGCCTAGGCAGAGTGTTGGTGTTCCAAAGGGGGGGTTACCTGGGGCTCTGGTTGCTGGTGTGCCTATGGTGGATCAGGGGGCTTCCACTGGAGGTGTGGACCAGGATAGGGTGACGAGGAGAGGAGGGGCTGTTGGGGTTAGTCTGGGAAAGTTCTGGGGGACTATCGGTAGTCCAAGAGTCGGGGGGAACTTATCTATGGATCTGGGTTCTTGCATGGCCTCTAGTTGTCCTTCTTAGCTTACTTTTATTAAAAATAGATTTTTCCATGTAATATATTCACATTATAGTCTCTCCTATCCCAACTCCTCCCTGATCCTCCCCACCTCCCCCTCACTGAAATCCACACCCTTTCTTTCTCTCTCTCATTAGAAAATAAACAGGCATCTATAGATAAATAAATAAAACAAGATTAAATAAAAGCAAGTCAGAAAAGAACAAACAGGAAAAGAAGAGCCAAAGAAAAAGCACAAGAAACACATGCAGACACAGCAACACACACACACACATTCATATATATAGAAAACCCATATAAACAAAATCAGAAACTGTAATGTATAAACAAAAGGCCTGTAAGGTAGAGAAGAATGCCCAGACAAAGCATTGTGAGACAAAGTAAACGTCCAAGAATATCATTGAGTTCCTTTTTGTTGGCCATTTACTGCTGGGCACGAGGTTTGAATACCCAGTGAGATGCTATTGGAGAAAACTAATTGTTCTTTTGTGATTTGTTATCAATTGGAGATAGTTTCTAGATTAGGAGTGGTGGCTTGTGTCCATATCTCCCCTCAGCACTAGGACCTTATCTGGCTTAGACCTGTGCATGCTGCTTCTCTGTGAGTTTGTGTGTGCTTCAGTCCTGTTGGATCTAGAAGACTCGTTTCTTAGGTGTCTTCCATCCCTATTGGTTCTTATAATCTTTCTACCTTGTCTTCCACACAAGTCCCTGAGCTCTAAGGAGAGCGCTTTGAAGGAGACATCCCATTTAGGACTGGGTGTTCAAGGTCTCTCATCTATACACTGGCCAGTTGTGGGTCTCTGTATTTGTTTGCATCTGCTGCAGGAGAAAGCTTCTCTATGATGGCTGAGCAAAACGCTGATCTATGAGTATAGCAGGATGTCATTAGGAGTCATGTTATTGCTATGTACTTTTAACACAGTGGTTCTCAACCCTTTAATACAGTTCCTTGAGCCCCAACCATAAAATTATTTCATTGTAGCTGGGTGTGGTGGCTCATGCCTTTAATCCCAGCACTTGGGAAGCAGAAGTAGATGGATCTCTGTGGATCTGAGGCCAGCCGGTCTACAGAGTGAGTTCCAGGACAGCCAAAGATACACAGATAAACCCTGTCTCGAAAAACAAAACAAATGTATTTAGTTGCTAGTTCATAACTGTAACTTTGTTATTGTTATGAATCTTAATGTAAATATCTGATATCAGATATGCGACCCCTGTGAAAGGGTTGACCCACAGGTTGAGAACTGTTGCTATTGCAGAACAGTATATTTGGTTTTCCACTAGGTTCATAGCCCATCTAGTCTCTGGTTTTTGGCCACTTGCACAATGTCAGGCATGGGTCCATCTCATGATGTAGGCCTTAATCTCAATCGGAGAGTGGTTGGTTATTATCACAGCTTTGTGTCACTATTGTGCTAGTGAATCTTGCAGGCAAGTCACCATTGTAGATTGAAAGGTTTGTAGATGGCTGATGCTCAGGAGGGATGAAGGCTCTAGGTAGGCATCAGCTCACCAGCTTGACTTCTCTGTGTTTTGTGGATGACGTAGGTGTTGTCTTCAGCAATAGACCCTTACCATCAGTTTGTGGCAATCAACCAATAGCCTTGGCAATAGCCTGGGTTGTTCGGGAGTTTCCATGGAGCCCCTTTGGCCATGAGTTTGTTTAGATTTATCCCATTTCTCCAATAGAGGTTTCACAGCAAGAGATATCTAGGTGGGTCCCCCTATTATTTGGTGATTCCATTTAGATTGTCTTCATCTATGTATATATTTTAAGAAGCTTCTACTTCATTATGTTTCCATATGACCTCTCAAATGGTCCTTAGTTTTAGCTGTCCCTCTCCCACTTACTCCCTTGTGTCCTTCTTCCCTCCCTCTTTGTTTGAGCCTCCCATTATAGTCCCTCCCCACCCTGTCCATCCATAATTTCCCCTTTCTAGGGAGACCTTTCCGTCCGACCAGTCCCTTACTAAATACACAACCTCTGCGGTTACACGGATTGTAGCCTGCTTATCAAAGACTTAACAGCTGACATTCACATGTAAGCAAATGCATACCATGTTTATGTTTTTGGGTTTTGGTTATCTCACTCAGGATGATTTTTTTCTCGTTCTATGCATTTATCTGCAAATTTCAATATTCCATTGGGCGAAGGTACCACATTTTCTTTATCCATTCATCCATTTATGGACATCTAGAAAGTTTCCAATTTCTGGCTATTATGAATAGAGTAGCAATGAACATGGCCAAGCTAGTGCCTATGTAGTAGGGACACAGAGTCCTTTGGGTACAAAGAGGTGTCTCCTTCTTGAGTGGATTGATGTGCTGAGGAGTGGCTCAGGTCTCCTGTGACCATATTGGTTTTTGAGGAAGCAGGTTGCTGTAAAACGAGGCGACTCTCTACCTCAGTCTCATCTGCATGTGCTCATTTTCCTCTCTTTTCGCCATGTTCTGATACAGCCAGTAGACCCTCACACATTGCCAGGGTCATGCTGGTTGAACTTTCCACCTTCTTTTATTACAAGCTAAAACAACAATAACTACTACTGCTGATTCTTGCTCTTCTTCATCAGTGTGGTTTTGAGACAGGGTCTCTGTGTATCTCTCTCTGGCTGCTTTGGAACTGGTTCTGCAGACCAGGTTGGCCTCAGACTCACAGAGATCCTTCTGCCTCTGCTTCCCAAGCGCCGGGATTAAAGGTGTGTGCCATCAGGCCTGGGTAAATTATCTTTCATAAAGTACCCAGCCTTAGGCATTTTTAAAAATAGCAACACAAAAGAGAATAAAACTAATGCTTTTTGTTTGTTGTTGTGACTTAATGGGAGGTCCTGCTTCAGGGACTGGATTGCGTTCTGAACCTTTAGTACCTTGAACAACTTTGCAAGGATTTCTCAGCCTTTCTCAGAAGTAACACTTTTAAAACCTAAGGCACCTGGGCCCAGCACCTGCCTTCAGAGCTCCTCCAGCTTCAGATCTGGAAGCCCTTAGTGGCCCATAGTTTAGGGATGTCGTAGCAGGAGTATTGGCTTACAGGAAATGCTTTGGGCTGTGTAGCTGGGTCCTGATGTCTTCCTTGGGGGAGGAGGTAAAAAGGCGTGAAGTCAGCAAGCACAGATGCCAGGAGTCAGGTAGAAGGCTCACAGCAGACTCATTTATTTAACAGTGAGGGAAAACTTATATACCCACCCAGCACCCGGGTGTTCTGATCCCTTGACGGTTGACACTTAATGCTCATCTCTCATTGGCTAGGCACGATCAGAACCTCTGACAGCGCCTGTTGCTAGGCACTCAGGAAACACCTCTTAGTTGCTCCTTATTGGCTTGGCAAAGACCTTTGACAGCTCCAGGCAGACTCCAGGTTGGCTCCTTTTGGCCTGGTAGGCCTTAACTTCCTACAGGGTTGGAGACTTTGAGAGTCAGAAGAAAGTCACTTGCTTGCACCAGGTGGCACCAGAGCAGCTACAATCAAGGTGAAATTACTCATCTGGACATATTTATTTTATCAGAAACAATTGAATAAAACCTGATCGTCTCCACCAGGAAGCTGTATAAGCAAATTGCTATGCAGAATGAGATTCTCCCAAGACAAAAGAAGAGTATTGATGCACCCCATATGGAGGCTCTTTTCTCAAACTTCTTCCACGTTCACAGAAGGAGGCTCACGGAAGGTCTGGGTTTTGCAAGCACTGTGCCACTTTGTTAATCTTTAGAGAGCCAGAGCTTTACCCTAAGAGGCACAGTGTAAGTGTGTTAGGGGGTGAATGACTGTATTGGTGGCCTCAACTAAAATGTTGCTCACTGGCTATAATGATACAGGACATAAAACATAGCTTGGTGCAGACTGCTGCAAACAGGGTCTTCTAGAGCACGGAGGGGCAGGGACAGCTTTGGCCTCCTATGTGGCTCTCCACATTTCCAGCCACAGACATTAGAAGTAGTTGCCACTGTTACTTTGGGTTACTGTGACAGAGGAGGAAAAGTTGGTTGTGTTCACAGGTTCAGAGGGTTCAGTCCTGGCTTGCTTTGCTCTGTGTGCTTGGGCAGATATCATGGTGATGGTAGTTATGGAAGGTGGAGCGTTCTTTCCCTACCCCTGCCCATGGCACATAGGGTTGCAAAACGGAGACTTCAAGGATCCCCAACCCACAACTTGCTCCCTCCTACTAGGCCCTCCCTCCTAAAGTCCCCAGAACCCCTGAAACAGCACCACAGGCTGGTGAATAGACTTCAATGTGTGAGCCTTTTTGTGGGAACACTTCATGTTCACACCATGCCACTCTTCAGGGATGCCTTTCTTTCTGCGTTTGTTTTCATTGCAGTTTCTACCTTTCCCTAGGCACAGTGTGTTTTACCCAGTGCCTTTGTCCTTGTCACTGCTGTCTGTGATGATCCTTACCCACTTACTAGACCCTGTCTTGGCCTCTAAAGCAGCCTGGTATGGAGTCAGGCACTCAGGTCTGGAAATCAGCCACCCACACTGGAGCCACCTCATATCCTCTGGGACTTTGGCAAGTTCCCTATCACTTACTAATTGTGGGGCTTGATTTTTTTCTCTTCTTTTGAAATAGTGTGCTATGTATACCAGGATGGCTTCAAACATGCTAGGCAAGGGCTCTACCAAAGTGATCTATAATCCCAGTTCCCAGCTTTGATCATATTTTGAATTAGAAAACAGGGTATAGTCATGGGACCCCCCTTAAAAGCATTGGTACAAGGGTTAAATTAGTGGCTACAGATGAACTACACAGAGTAGATCTGGACATAGTACTCAGACATTCCCCCATCACCATTTATTTCGTCATTTTCTTCTCTTTAGACTCTGGCACAGTGGTTTTCTGCTTCATCTTCCTACACCTCACTCATCTCTGTCTACCTCAGGACCTTGGTTGGCCCGTTTCCTTGATCTACGACTCTCAGCCTCTCCTCAGTAAGCTCCTGTTTATATTCAAGCTCCTTAGTAGAGTTAGTCAAGGTTTTCTCTTCTGTGGAACAATTGGTGTGTGTGTGTGTGTGTGTGTGTCTGTGTGTCTGTGTGTGTGTCTGTGTGTCTATGTGTGTGTTTGTCTGTGTGTGTGTGTGTGTGTTTCCATGTTGGCACTCCAGCTAAGCATACACTCTACTACGAGCCTTAGGACAACTGATTTTGACATTGGATTTCCTCACCCCGTCCTAGGGTTACTGTGCAAATGTACTCTGTAACTAAACCAGCACATACTCTGTCCCTGCTAGCTCTGGCTGGCTCAGGAGTTTGTCCCAGGGCCCTGTCCTTTCGGCCCTGCACCCGCCCAGGCCTCTACACGAAGAAGGAAGCACCTATATGTTGGGGAGGCCTTTCCTTGATTTGCAAGGCTTCAGGTGGGTAATCCAAGCTTGCTGCTGGAGGTCAGATTCTGCACTCACACTGGGCGAGGCAGCCCACTGGGGGATCACATTCCTAGGTACATTTGTAAATTGTAGCAACGTGAAACCAGGCAGCTTTCAGCCTCATAAAAGGTTAATGTTTCATCATCGTCCATAGTGCCTTGATTTGCTGGCCTCCTGGTGACATTGCTTATACGATACTGAATTTGGTTTCTTCAAGGGCCAGAGTTGTTCATCTTGATTTTAATTTAGGAAACGTGGAGAACACTGCCTGTGCTAGAGAGCACAAGGGTCACTGCATCTTATTGCCCCTGATGCATATAGCTTTTAAATAATCGTTTAATGCTTCACTGCTAGCAGAAAATGCTTATCACGTTATATTACAGGGGACTGTCAGAATACAGAACTGCATCTACAGTATAATCTTTAAAAAAGTACTTTTTAGAGTAATTAATTTTAGTTTTTATGCATTTGAGTGTTGCCTGCATGTATGTATATGTACCATATGTGTGCCTGGCCTCTGCAGAGGTCAGAAGATAGGGTTGGATCCCCTAGAACTGGAGTTATGGGTGGTTGTCAGCCACCACGTGGGTTCTGGGAACCAAACTCCAGCCTTTATGCAAGCATGATAAGTGTTCTTACCTGCCGAGCCATTTTCCTAGTCTACTACAATATAATCCTAACTATGCACTAGTCAGTTGAGAAAGCAGGAATATTCACATTGTCATTGCCGCTCTGTGAAATTCAAACATCTGTCAGCATTACAGCTTCTTTTTGTGATACACTGTGCATATAGGAAGCATGAGCCCACTGGTCTTGGCTTCTGTGGTTTGGGGTCCTTTATCCTTGGCTTATAGGAGAAAGAGTAAAGGAGTTACCCCAAGTTTCACAGCTGTGAGGGGACAGATGAGCGCTTTCTATGCTGAGGCCCCTTTCCCTTGCAGCCTGTTTTCTCTCCCATTCCTTTTTTTTTTCAAATTAGTTTTATTTATTTAATTGTTTTTTTACATACCAATCCCAGTTCCCTTCCCTCCTCGGCACTTGCTCCCATCTTTCCCCCACCTCACCCCTACTTGCTCCTCAGAGAAGGTAAGGCCTCCTCTCGGAAGTCAACTGAGTCTGTTCTATCACCTTGCTGAGGCAGGACCATAGCCTCTTCCTGTGCCTAGGCTGAGCAAGGTGTCTCTCCATAGAGAATGGGCTCCACAAGTCAGTTCATGCATTAAAGTTAGATCCTGGTCCTACTGCCAGTGGCCTCATCTACTGCCTAAGCCACACCATTGTCACTTGTATTCAGGGGTCTTAATTTGGTCCTATGTAGGTTCCCAAGTTGTCAGTCAGGAGTCAGTAATCTTCCACTAGCTAGGATCAGCTGATTCTGTTAATTACCCCATTATGGTCTTGACCCTTTGTTCACATTGTTGATCCTCCCTCACTTCAATTGTACTCCAGGAGCTTGACCCAATGGTTAGTTGTGGATTTCTGCATCTGCTTCCATCTGCTTCTGGATGAGGGTTCTAGTTTCTCTGGGATTGTGGATTGTAAGCTGGTCATCCTTTGCTTTATGCCTGGTATCCACTTATGAGTGACTAATATTATATTTGTCTTTCTGGGTCTGGGTTACCTCACTCAGGATGTTTTATTCTAGTTCTGTCCATTTGCCTACGAATTTAAAGATGTCAATTTTTTTTAACCTCTGAGTAGTACTTCATTGTGTAAATGTATCACATTTTCTTTATCTGTTCTTCAGTTGAGGGGCATTTAGGCTGTTTTCAGGTTCTGGCTATGACAAATAATGTTGCTATGATCATAGTTGAGCAAATGCCCTTGTGGAGTGAGTGTGCCTCCTTTGGGTATATGCCCAAAAGTGGTATTGCTGGGTCTTGAGGTAGATTGATTCCTAATTTTCTGAGAAATCAACATACTGATTTCCACAGCAGCTGTACAAGTTTACACTCTCACCAGCAAGGAAAGAGTGCTCCCCTTTCTGCAATCCTAGCCAGCATAAGCTGTCATCAGTGTTTTTGATCTTAGCCATTCTGATCAATATAATATGGTATCTCAGAGTTTATTTGATTTATATTTCCCTGTAGTAAGAGACTGCTTGTTTGTTTCCTGGCCACCCAGACCTGAATAATCACACAGAAACTATATTAATTACAACACTGTTTGGCCAATGACTCTAGAGTACTCTTAGTTAGCTCTTACATCTTAAATTAACCCATTTCTATCAATTGCCACAAGAATGTGGCCTACCAATAAGGTTCCTAAGGTTCCGGCATGTCCTTTCCCTTCAGCAGCTATATGGCATCTCCCTGAATCTGTCCACTCTCTCTCTTTATCTCTGCTCAGATTTCCTGCCTGGCTTTACTCTGCTAAGCCATTGGCCGAAAGTTTCTTTATTAACCAATGGTAATAAACATATTCACAGTATACAAAGGGGAATCCCATGTCACCTCCCCTTTTCTGTCTAAATAAAAAAGGAAAGTTTTAACTTTAATATAGTAAATACATTTAACAAAATAGGTATCAAGCAAGAATTATAGTTATAATATTGTTTTGTGAGTCTAAAGTTTCATATCTAGTTTATCTTTTATCATAACTAAGGAAAACTATAACTATATGTCTTCAACTCTTCAACTCAAAGACCCCAGAAGGTTATAATACTATTATCTAAGAAAACAAAAAGTTCATTGTAAGCAACTTCCAAAGTTCTAGAATTGACAGTGACATCTTATTGCCTCGACAGTCACCCAAAGTGTTTCTGTAATGTTGGGGCATCCATCTTCAGCCTACAGACCCATAGTATCTGGAAGACTTTTTCATGAAGCAGGAGATTGGCAGTTTGTCAGTCACTTTCTTCTGTATCTTACAGAATGTCTGGCAGTTTCTTCTGTGAAACAGGAACCCTGAAGGACTATCCTTTCTTTTGGAATGTTTAGCAGTAACTTTTTGTGGGTCCTTCATGTGCAATTCATATAGCATACCATAAAGCAGTCCAGGTAAGAGCACTTTCTTACCCAAATGACTAGCCTTGTCACATTGAAGGCAAATTCCATAATGAGTTTCTTCAATGCCCATCAACCTCTCTGAAGTAATTGGTGCTGCCAGAAGTAGACATGTCTCACTGTTGAGAAAAGTTTAAATTCTTAAAACATTTTAAATGACATATTCCATAGATCTTTGAAGTGTTGAAGATTATCTAACTGAAATATATCTCTCTATATCTAGAAAATCTAACTAACATGACTACAGTTTGACTATTATAGATGACATCTATTAATCTATATTTCTTAATTATACATTACATTTTAAAATGAGCTGCACAAACACAATATCTTAAACAAGAGTAGAAATACATATACACAGTATAACAAATCAACCTTAAACTTGTATCAATAGACCAAGAGCCATACGAATACAAAGTATTAATCACTATATCATATCTCACCCCCCTTTTTAGAAAGAGATTAACTGTGACCATTTATCAATTATAACCAACTCTTTTAAAATGAAAGTAAACATTTATAGCAATCATTTTGGGAATTTAGACATAGTTTTCTCCAAACTGCTTTCTTTTGTTTGTTGGGTGAAGTATTTTTAGGGTTCATGGAGGCCTTTTAGGGGGTCTTGTTCCATCAAACCACATTAGCCTAGAAGGAATCCACAGGTTCTCATCTTCTGTGAAAACAAAAGCAGAATCTCTTCTAAAGTAATATATCCTTAGACTTAAATTTTGAAGTCAAGATACGTTTACAATATATATGTTGGTTTAGCTTAGCAGCCCTCAGATTTAAATGTCTCTCTGCAGCCAAAAAATTCAAAGAAAATACAATAATATGCATAATCCAGATTTTCTGTGTATTTTCCAGTTTTACATGACTTTTTTAATATACTCTGTTACTTTTGAATATTTACTTTATTATCTTTACTCCTTTAATCTATGACTATCTATACTCTTATATTACTTTTACTGTCTCTTTAAAGACTTTGTTTTATTTTATAAAACTGCCTATACTCTTTTTCTTCTCTCTCCCAAGCTTATGTACATTTTTAAAACACACTATGACCCGTTCAGAGGTTTATTTCTGTCTGAATCTGTTTTTAATGTGTCTCTGTAATCATTTTCTGACCAGGAGTGTGTTTTTAAAATGGTAAGCAGCTTGGTCCAAGCCGCCCTGGATACTGACTCTGCCTCTCTTGGCCTTTTAGTATGGCAGAGGTACATTTACCATCAACTCTGTGATCCATGATCATTGCCCCAGACCCAGGTCTCTGTCACCATTAACTTGTAGCACTCTGCCCACAAACCCTATCTAACTGTTCCATAGCCAGACCTCCTGAAAGAGCCAGAGCTGTTCATGTTGCCAGGAAGCCTTCTTAAAGGAGTTGAGTCTCTGCTTGTGGCTAGCAAACAGAGCCTATCTGAAAAAAAAAATACGGCTACCAAGAAGCTGTACTTGCCTTCCATTTTTGTGGGTCTAAAAGCCCCCTTTTTTTTTCTTAAGTGTTTTTTTAAGGTCTTATGTGGATCCATGCCCCATAAGAGACTGCACCTGAATAACCACACAGAAACTATATTCATTATAACACTGTTTGGCCAATGACTCTAGCATATTCCTAGCTAGCTCTTACATCATAAATTAACCCATTTCTATCAATCTGTGTATCTCCACAAGGATGTGGCCTACTGGTAAGGTTCCTAAGGTTCTGGCACATCCATCTTCTTCAGCAGCTGCGTGGCATCTCTCTGATTCTGCTCACACTCTCTCTTTATCTCTGTTCGGATTTCCTGCCTGGCTTTACTCTGCTAAACCATTGACTGAAACAGCTTCTTTAATAACCAATAGTAATAAAATATATTCAGAGCATACAGAGGGGAATCCCACATCATTTCCTTGGTGACTAAGGATGTTGAGCATTTCCTTACATGTCTTTTGACCATTTGAGATTCTTCTGTTGAGAATTCTCTGTTTAGATGTGTACTCCGTTTTTTTAAAAATTGGATTATTTTGTAATTTGTTGTCTAGTTTCTTGAGTTCTTTGTATATTTTGGAGATCAGACCCTCTTTCAGATGTGGGGTTGGTGAAGGTCTTCTTCCATTCTGTAGACTGCTTATTGTAGACATTGTCTTATGGACTGTGTCCTTTGCCTTACAGAAGCTTCTCAGTTTCAGGAGCTCCCATTTATTAATTGTTGCTCTCAGTGTCTGGGCTACTGGGGTTATATTTAGGAAGTTATCTCCTCTGCCAGTGCATTCAAGGCTACTTTCCACTTTCTCTTCTATGAGGTTCAGAGTTATAGTAAGGTCTATGATCCATTTGGACTTGAGTTTTATGCATGGTGATAAATATGGATCTATTTGAATTCTTCTATATGTCAACATTTAGTTATACCAGCACCATTTGTTGAAGATGCTTTCTTTTTCCATTTTATATTTTTAGCTTCTTTGTGAAAAGTCATATATTCATAGGTATGTGGGTTAATATTAGGGTCTTTGATTCGATTCCATTGGTTCACCTGTCTGTTTTTATGCCAATATCAAGTTGTTTTCGTTATTATAGTTCTATAATAGAGCTTGAAGTCAGGGATGGTGATGCCTTCAGAGGTCCCTTTATTGTACAGGGTTGTTTTGGTTATCCTGGTTTTTTTCTCCATATACAATTTAGTATTGTTCTTTTAAAATCTGTGAAGAATTTTGCTAGGATTTTGATGGGTATTTCATTGACTCTGCAGATTGCATTTCATAAGATGGCCATTTTTCTTTGTTAATCCTATCTATCCATGAGCATAGCAAATCTTTCCATTTTATGATATCCTTTTCAATTTTGTTCTTCAAACACTTAAAATTCTTGTCATACAGGTCTTTCACTTGTTTGGCTAGAGTCACCCCAAGATATTTTATGTTATTTGTGGCTATTGTGAAGGGTGTTGTTTCTCTGATTTCATTCTCAGTCTGTTCTGTTTACCATCTGTATATAAGTGGGCTACTGATTTTTTTTTGAGTTAACCTTGTCTCCTACCAATTACTGGAGGTATTTTTTAGTTGTAGAAGTTCCCTGGTATTTGGGGTCACTTATATATACTACCATGTCATCAGCAAATAGTGAAAGTTTGACTTCTTCCCTTCCAAATTGTATCCTTTTGATCTCCTTTTGTTGTACTATTGCTTTAGCCAGGGCTCTGACTACTATATTGAATAGATATGGAAAGAGTGGACAGCCTTTTCTTGTTCCTGATTTTAGTGGAATCACTTTAAGTTTCTTTCCATTTAGTTTGATGTTGGCTGTTGGCTTGATGTATAGTGCCTTTATTATGTTTAGGAATGTTCTTTGTATTCCTAATAACTCCAAGACCTTTACCATGAAGGGATGTTGCATTTTGTTGAAAGCCTTTTCAGAATCTAATGAGATGATAATGTGATTTTTTTCTTTCAGTTTGTTTATATGGTGTATTACATTAACAGATTTTTGTATGTTGAAACATCCCTGCATCTCTGGAATGAAGTTTACTTGATCATGGTGGATGATGGTTCTGATGTGTTCTTCGATTTGGTTTGCCAGTATTTTATTGAGTATTTTCACATCAATGTTCATGAGGGAGATTGGTCTGTAATTCTCTTTCTTAGTTGTGTCTTTGGGTGTTTGGGGTATCAGGATAACTGTAGCATCATAAAAAGAGTTTGGCAGTGTTCCTTCCTGCTTCTATTGTGCGGAACAATTTGAGGAGTATTGGTATTAGTTCTTCTTTAAAAGTCTGGTAGAATTCTGTGCTGAAATCATTTGGCCCTGAGGTTTTATTGATTGGAAGACTTTTAGTGACTGTTTCTATTTCCTTTGCAGTTATAGGTCTATTTAATCTGCTTATCTGGTCTTGATTTAATTTTGTTATGTGGTACTTATCCAGAAAATTGTCCATTTCCTTTAAAATTTCCAATTTTGGGGAGTACAGGTTATTAAAGTATGACCTGATTCTCTGGATTTCCTCACTGTCTGTTATATTCCCCCTTTCATTTATGATTTTGTTAATTTGCCTTTTGTTTAGTTCGGATAAAGGTTTGTCAATCTTGGTTTTCTTGAAGAACCAACTCTTTGTCTCATTGAGTTTTGTATTGTTTTTTTAATCTATTTTATTGATTTCAGCTCTCAATTTGATTATTTCCTGTCATCTAGTTCTCCTGGGTGTTGGACCCTGAAGTCCAATCACCGAGGAGGAGTTGCCCCAAGAGACTACTCTCACACCACAGTTGATGTAAAAGCAAGAGGATTTTTTATTCTGCCATGACAGGGTCCTTCAGCCTCAAAGAAGGAGAAGGATCCTGAATAGTTGTCACAAGCTATTTTTATAGGAATAGAAGGGGAAGTAAGGGGGGGAAAGCCTGGGGTTTGTTTTTCAATTATTATGATTGGCTTATACAAAGGGCTACTGGACTGAGCCAGGGTGGGAGAGCAGTTGCCAGATCAGGAGGGGTAAGGGGGAACATCTGTGGGTCATTGTGACCTTATTTCAGGGACTGAATCAATACACCAGGAACTGAGTCAACATCTGAGGGTTATCTTGCCCCATTTTAATAACTGAGCTCTATTTGGAGAACATCCACAAGGAAACAGGGAGATGGAAAGTCCCCAACATTTCAATACGTGCATGTGTAGTTGTTAGGTCCTTGGTTCCCAGGGGAGGGGGAGCACTAATGCTGAGAGGCCTCAGAGTTGTCCTAGAGTTCTTCACTGGGTAAGTTTGCTTCTTTTTGTTCTAGAGCATTCAGGTGTTTTCTCCGTCTATGGTGATTGAAAGTTTTGCTGGGTATAGTAGTCTAGGCGGGCATCTGTAGTCTCTTAGTGTCTGCATAATACCCGTCCTGGACCTTCTGACTTTCACTGTTTTTATTGAGAAGTCAGGCGTAATTCTGATAGGCCTGCCTTTATACGTTAGTTGGCCTTTTTCATTTGCAGCTCTTAATATTCTTTCTTTATTATGTATGTTTAGTTTTTTGATTATTATGTAGCTAGGGGCTTTTTTTTTTTGGTCCAGTCTATTTGGTGTTCTGTCACCTTCTTGTACTTTAACGGGCATGTCCTTTTTTAGGGTGGGAAAGTTTTCTTCTATGATTTTGTTGAATATATTTTCTGTGCCTTTGAGTTGGAGTTTTTCTCTTCTATTCTCATTATTCTTAGGTTTGGCCTTTTATGGTGTCCCATATTTCCTAGATATTTTGTGTTAAACATTTGTTGAATTTAACATTTTCTTTAACCAATGAATCTATTTCCTCTATTGTATCTTCAATGCCTGTGATTCTCTTTTCTATCTCTTATATTCTGTTGTTTATGCTTATATTTGTGGTTGCTGATCATTTACCCAAATTTTTCATTTCCAGAATTCCCTTGGTTTCTGTTTTCTTTATTGCCTGTATTTCAATTTTCAAGTCTTGAATGATCTCCTTTACATGTTAAATGCTTTTTATTGATTTTCTTTAAGGGATTTGTTGATTTCTTCCAATTTTTTATCTGTCTTTTCCTCCACTTCTTTATGGGAATTTTTCATCTCCTCTTTAAAGGTCTCAATCATCTTTATAAAATTATTTTAAGGTGGTTTTCTTCTGCTTCATCTGCATTGTGATGTTCAGGTTTTGCTATTGTAGAACCACTAGTTTCTGGTGGTGGCATATTGCTCTTTATGTTGTTGAATGTATTCTTGTTGTCTACCCATCTCTTCCTCTAATCAGTACAGGTGAAGCCTGTGCTTCAGGGTATCCCTCTTCCTCCAATTGGTGTAGCTGGGGGCTGTGGCTCCATCGAATGCTCCTTCAGGTGCAGGCAGAGCAAAACCTCAGATGTCTACTCCTCCAGGCTCAAGATTGCCCAAGGCTCAGATGTCCAGGCGGGGCCGGAGCTCTGGGGTTTGCTTCTCTAAGGATAGGTAGGGCTGAAGTTGCAGTGGTCACTGCAGTGGCGGGGTATTTCATATTGAGAATGGCAGTGGATGTTGGCTGGGGCACAGGTCCTCTTTCCCAGAGGAGCTTCTTTTGATAGCTCCTTGAAGCCACTGCTGGAAGCCACTGCTATTGTTGCTCCCGGTTGGTGGCAGTTGCTCACCTTCCCATTCCTTCTTTCTTATTAAGACAAAACTGAGCAGCTTTTCATAAATAAGTAATACAAGCACAAGAAAAATCATAAAATAATGAGCAGGAACAATCTTTAGGTTAAAAGTAGTTCAGGGCTGGGTAACTTAGTGATAGATCATGCACTTTTTGTACAGGTAATGTTTTGGGCTTGATACTTTGCACTGAAGCAAAGACAGCACCAGAGGCTGTGGAAGAATGATCTCCAGCCTTTGGGAAATCCCTTCCACAGCTTGATGTGTCTTGTCCAGTGTTTTTTACCTGCTGCCTCCATTTGTTCTTAATTCCTATTGGAGACCGTAACCCACAAAAGTCGCAACCCAACACCCTGGGAGGAGCAGTTTCTTCTTGAAATTAAAGGTGATTTTAATTGTGAATGGAATGATTGCTTCAACTGACAGAACTGGGCAGGCCCCATGGCCAGCTGTGTCTCTGTGGCTATTCTCCTTCCAACTCTTCAAGAGGCTGTGGAATGAAGCTAGCCCATGGACTCTGGAAAATCTGCTTTAACTAAGAAAGCTGAGATATCAAACCATGGATATAAATTTGGAAGGAACAACAAGGCAGGGACTCCTCCATCAGATAAGCTCCATGAACCCATAAGACCTGGTTAGACAGTCCTCACAGACAACGCCGGAACTATCAGAAAAGAATCTGAGCAATTCTATCATTTTCACTCGATAGAAGGGTTTTATTACTATCCAACTGAGGTTTTAAAATGACTTACCTCAGGGGTGATAGCAGCTTCCATTGGGCGTTTCATATCATCACACACACGCCTAAAGCCATGTGCTCTGTGTAAGGGGAAAGCAGTCTGGCTGGTAGAGATTTATCCTTCACTTCTTTATTCATTGACTTATTAATTCATATGGTAACTACTCATTGAAAAACAGCCGTATAAAATCCTTCTTTGAGAATCTGTTATACAATCCCAGTGAAGCACATTGCCTAGCATATGTATGTGTTAATGTTCTGGGTATAAAGTCTGTGTAAAATGTTTCCTTTAGAATTCAGACCTGGAAGCCCTCCCATTTCTCATCTGAGTTATGCCAAATGCTCGCTTCTCTTATCTTTGTCACTTGCTATCGCATTTCTCATTTTCCCCTGGTTGCTAGGGAGCTCAATGTATATTTTGGTTTGATGTTAATGATGCTGATTAATTATATTATTGAGACAAATCCTCACTGTGTGGCTCACACTGGCCTTACTGTCACTATATGTGACTGTAGGATTGGTCATATAGGTTTGAGTAGGAATGGCCCCCATAGCTCATATATCTGGATGCTTTGTCATTATGGAGTAGTACTACTATAGGGATTAGGAAGTGTGGCCTTGTTGGGTAAAGTGTGTCACTGGATTTTCAAATACTCAAGCCATGCCCAGTGTGTCTCTCTCTTCCTGCTGCTTGAGAATCCAGATGTACAACCCTCCACCCTTTCTCCAGCACCATGTCTCCCTGCATGCTGCCATGCTTCCTGCCATCCTGCCAATGGACTAAGCCTCTGAACTGTAACTCAAGCCCCAATAAAGTGCTTTCCTTTATAAGAGTTTTCACTGTCATGGTGTTCCTTCACAGCAAGAGAACACTGACTAAGACATCACATATCTCAGGCTGGCCTATAACTCACTATGTAGCCAATGCTGGCCTCAAACTCACAGTGATCCCCCTGCCTGAATTATAGGTGTGCAAGAATTATAGGTGTGCACTATTGTGCCCTGCTTCAGAGTTATTATTATTATGTTGATGATTTTTGCTCAGTCCTAAGCATTGTATTAGCTTCATGCTTGGTATGTTTATTTCTTTCTCTTTTGATGGTCCTGGCTTTCCGCTTTTTGACCTTAGATTTTATGATCTTCTCTTGAAAGGCCACCTCAACTCTTCCTAGAGAAAGATTATGCAGAAGGGGCTTGTAGCACAAATTCTAATTGTTCTTGATAATAACCTGGAATCAGATATTAGGGGGTGAAAGCTAAAAGATCAGAGAAGCAGAGCAGCCAGCCACTAGAGAGACCTTTTACCTCTACCTAATCCTCAAACCAAAGGGTCGATCCTGTTGTCCTCAGACTTCATCCTCTGCTTAATTGCTTCAGACTGCACCTCAGACAGCATCCTCAGACTGCAGGGGCGATCCTCAGATCTCAGGGGTGATCCTCAGACTGCACTGAGCTTCTGTCTCCTCCTGCCTTATATTCCTCTCTCCACTCAGTCACATCACTCCTGTCTCCACCTCCCTAGTGCTGGGAATAAAAGCATGGAATCCCAAGTGCTGGGATTACCTTTGTGTGAGCTCTGTTTCTCTTTTAGACAGATACAAACTTGTGTAGCCCAGGGTGGCCTTGAACTAACAGAGATCCCTCTGCCTCTCTCTCCTGAGTCCTGGGATTATTGGTGTAATAGATTAGTAAAAATGCTGTGGATCCCGAGTGGCTGCAGCAGGCAGCGAGCCATGAAACCACGCCATAGATCCCCGAGCAGGGGCAGGCAGCAGGCCCCAGAGCAGCCAGTCCCAGGAAGGGATGGCGCACAAGACCATGCCGCAGGTCTCTGAAGGTGGCTGGTCCCAGGCAGGGAGACATGCGGTTGGATATTTATTTAGGGTTATGGAAGGATGGTAGGGAAGGGGGAGAAGGATAAGAGCAGATGGAGGGAAGAGAGAGAGAGAGAGAGAGAGAGAGAGAGAGGGAGGGAGAAACAGAAGGGGGAAGGGGAGAAGTGGGGAGAATGGAGCAAGGCAGAGCTGCCTCTTTGAGAGGGAGACGGAAAAAGAAGAGACTCAGGGCTTTGGAGACAGAAAAGGAAGAGAATCAGGCTGCAAGCAGGAAGGAAGATCTGCCTGCCTCAGTGGACGGTGGATGGGGGAGGGAGTGGGCATGGCTTGTCTCTTATTAAAGAGACAGGACAGACCATTACAAATGGTGTGTGCCACTGCTCCCTGGCCTCTAGTGGCTTAGCTTTGCACTCCAATCTTTAGGCAAGCTTTGTTAAAACACAAGCAAAGCATCACTACAGAGCTCAGTACTTTAAGACACAGTGCTCCCAGTCTTCCCCAAATACCTTTCTGCTGGAACCAGTTAATGGGAAGTTTGTGGGGAGAAATGCTCAATCCTGAGTGAATGCAGTACCATCTGCACACTTTAAAGTGTTTGGTTTTAGCCAGGTGGTAGACAGTACCTGAGGGATGACACCCAACGTTGTCCTCTCTTTCTCTCTCTGTCAAACACACACACACATGCACATAAACCCACATACCTACACAGACACATAAGCACAAAAGACATATAGACAAATGACATGTACACAGAAAAATAAATATAAGATTGTACAAAAATTAGAGGTTAATAACAAAACAAGACCAACCAACCAAGAAATCTTCATCTTTGGGATCTTGCTCTGGATTCCTATTCTCTCTCCAGCCTTTGTGATACCCATTGAAAGAGTTCAGAGAAGGTGCACAGAGCAAAGAATAGAATACAGAGCTTATTGGTGTGTAAAGGAGAGTATTCTCAAGGGCTAAGAGTCAACAATGGCCAAAGGGAAAGCATGCAGCCTGTGTTGTAGACAGGCTTCGCACCATCTCTAAAGGCTCCCATCTCTGCAGCTCTTCCTGAGGGCCTTTCCAGATGACTGACAGGCCCATACAGGACTGGGCAATGGTATGTCATATTCTTTACCAAAAAGCCTCCAGCCATGTAGTTTACCTTAAGATTTCCTGCAACCAGGTTTAGCAACTTATCTAGTAAAGACTTTCTAGGCAATTCAGGACAACACATCTCAACCCAGGTCCCATTCCTCTGATCAGTAAGCATAGTTCTGAAGTTTTAGTCTTATTTTATAGGCTGTTGATTATGAGAGAGATCTCCAGGCCCAATGTCCTTCAGACCAGCAGGTACCTCACCAGCCACTTAGCATCAGACATGATGCTGTGTAGGCAACTGAGATGTGAGGAAGTCACAGTAGCCCAGGCTTTGCTAGTAACCACCCAGCGTGAGCCCTTTGAGCTGCATCTTTCATTGTAGGAGCCTCCTTAATGGTTCTGCTTTGGGTCCTTAGCCTGCTTTTCTTCCTTAATTTTTTTCCATCAATTTGCAGTTCCTGGGGGCAGCCTAGGAGGACTTGGCTCAGAGTTGAGTTGGGTCTGGAACAGGGAATGGGCTCTTGGTACACAGTAGCATGGGGATAGGGCTAGTTTAGGAAGCTGACCTTATTGTAGGTCACAGCCAGCCTTTACTTTATCATGAGAGGAGACTCTGTTAATGGGGAAAATAACACTTGAAACTAATAAATGAATTCATTGTGAAGCAGTTTGGCCAGTGACACTATCTGGGAATTGGAGACATACTTCTCCTTTCCTCTCTGGTGGCCATGAAAAGCAAATCACTGTAACAGAGACCAAGAGACAGAGACACAGCAATAAACATGAAATCCATGCATAGGACAGAATGGTGGGGTAGGGGGTGAGCAAAGAAATAGACATAGAAACTTGTGAAACACAGGTGACTTTTCAGGTGAGACACTACAAGGAAAGTAGACTGCTTTTTTATCTATCATCTATTATCTATTTATATTGATCTATCTATCATCCATTTATCATCTATCTATCTACCATCTATCTAGCTATCTATCTATCATCTATATATATCTATCTATCTGTCATCTATCTATTATGACAGGATCAGTAGAATGTGATCAAGTTTTGAATGCAATCATGGTAAGATGAGAAACAGTAAGCAGATCATTGTATGCAGAACAGGATGGTTTTGGAAGGGATTATCACAGCTTTTCTCTCTCTCTCTTTCTCTCTCTCTCTCTCTCTCTCTCTCTCTCTCTCTCTCTCTCTCTGAGACTCTGCAGTGAAGGGAAGGGCATACAGCTGCAGGTCTGTGTCCCTGGAGCGTTGATGCTCTGTTAGGTTTAATTCTTCTCCGTAGTACTCTCCTAGGTACTAGAGTTTTGCTAAGACTGGAAACGTGTGAGGTCCTTTTTGAGGAGGATGGTGAGAAGGTTCACAGATCACTGCTGGGATGTGCAGAATCAATCACAGAGGCACAGCTGGAAGTTGATGAGGTCTGGGACCTTAAAAAGGGTAGAGAAGCTAATTTTTAATCTCTCCCTACACCTTGCCTTTACTTACACCTTGCCTTAGTCATAGCATACATAAATAACTCAACCCCAACCTGATTGTAGACAGTGACCATACAGTTTTAAGTTCCCCACACACTCACAAGCCATTTGTACATGTTCACTAGAACTTAGTGACTTTTTTAGAGTTACTTTTGTCTTTTGTTGTTTATGTATATGTGTGTATATCTGTGTGAGTGTGCCCACTTGTATGCAGAAGGGAGCAATGGATACAGAACTGGAGTTGGAGTCACAGACAGCTGTGAGCCACCTGACGTGGGTGCTGGGAACTGAACTTGCGTCCTCTGCAAGAGCAGCACATGAGCCTCTTTTTCCTTTCTCTGCTGTTGAAAAGAGAGTTCTTTCTCACACAATATGTCCTGATTATGGTTTCCCCTATACTCCTCCCAGTTCCTCCCCAACTTCTGTCCCACCTGGATCCACTCCCTTTCTGACTCTTATTAGAAAACAAACAGATTTTTAAGGAATAATAATAAAATAACATAAAACAAAAGCTAACACATCGAAGTTGGACAAAACAAACAGAAGGACGAGAGTCCAAGAGAAGACCCAAGAAATGGAGACCCACTCCTTTACACACTCAGGAATTTCATTAAACGATAAACTGGAAGCCATAATATACACAGAGGACCTGGTGCAGACCCGTGCAGGACCTGTTTATGCTGCCTCAGTCTCTGTGAGTTCATATGAGCTTTGCTCATTTGATTTTGAGGGTCTTGTTTTCTTGGTGTCTTCCATGGCCTCTGGCTCTTATGCTCTTCTGCCTTTCTCTTTCACAGGGTTCTCTGAGCCCTAAAGGAAGATATTTGATGGGGACATCCATCCCATTCAGAGCTGAAAGTCCCAAGGTCTCTCACTCTCTGTGTAATGTCTGACTGTAAGTCTCTGTATTTGTTTCTGTCTGCTGCAGAAGAAGCTTCTCTGATGATGGCTGAGCAAGACACTGATCTATGAGTATAACAGAATGTCCTTAGGAGTCATTTTATTGCTACATTATTTTAGTAGAACAGTATTATTTAGTTTTACCCTAGGTTCTAGGGCCATATAGACTCAAGTTATTGGTCATCATAGCAGTGTTGAATATGGGTTCCATCTTGTAGGATGGACCTGAAGTCAAATCAGATATTGGCTGGTTACTCCTATGAGCTTTGTGCACCATTGCCCTAGCTTAGCTTGCAGGCAGGACACCATTGTAGATCAAAGGGTTTGTGGCTAGTTTGATATTTATGTTTCTCTTTTGGAAGCATGTAGTGTACCTTCCTGTACCAAAGACACTAGAATATAGTGGTGAAGGCTCTGTGTAGGCATCAGCTCAACTCTCCATGTTCACTGAGTTGTGCAGGTGTTGTCTTCAGCAATGGGACTTAGAGCAGCACATGACCTTAAGTGCTGAGTCATCTCTCCAGACCCCAAAGGTCTCTTTTAAGCTCTCCACTACAGGAATTATGGAACTGTCACTGGGTTTTTCACTGATTGGGCAAAGAATACAAGAAAAAGTTCAAACCTACTTGTGGACCCTGGCTGTGCAAAGTTCCCTGAATTATGTAGAACTGGACTCACAAAGGATTGTGTGGTTCCAGGTTCAGTGGACTGTGGGGAGGGGGTTAAGATGATCCTCTCTCTCAAGGAAGCTGCTTAAGAGTCCAAGAGGAAGAACGCGCATGTACATAGTCAAGGACTTACCCTAACTGAACTAAGTTGTGGTGGGAAGCTGGAGCTCTGGGAATCACAGGAGACTCCAACTTCCAGGAGTGGGGGCATGGGTCAGGGAACAAAGCAAAGACAAGTTGTAGTTGGAATTTTCTTTGGGCCATCAACTAGCTCCCAAATAAAGACACAGAGACTCATTAGTAATTATGATTGCTTGGCCTTAACTTAGGTTTGCCCCACTAGCTCTTTTTAACTTAATTTAACCTGTTTCTTTCATCTACATTTTGCCTTGGGGCTTTTCACCTTTCTTTCATTCTGTAGGTCCTACTTTCTTGCTTCCTCTATGTTTCTGTCTGGCCTCTGGCATTTCCCTATTGACTCCCTGTTGTTTCCTTTTCTTTCTCCCCAGCCTAATTCCTCCTCCTACTTACTTTCCCTGCCCAGAAGTCCCGACTATACCTCCTCCTTCACTATTGGTCATTAAGCTTTTTATTAGATCAATCAGGTGTCTTAGGCAGGCAAGATAAAACAGCAACACATCTTTACACAATCAAACAACTGCGACACATCTTTATGTAGTTAAAAAAATGCAACACATCTTTGCATAGTTAAACAAATATTCCACAACAATGAGTGATCATGATATTTACTTTGATTTTGACCTAACACCATCTTCAGGCCAAACAGCCACCCTGAGGGATAGCGTATTTCTTCAGGCTCTTAGAAACTGCTTAAGAAATAGGTATGCATATTTGGATGACTGAGGGAGCAGATGTATCAGTGAAGAAACTGGGACTCAGAGAAGAAATAGCTCACCTAAGGTCACATTGTGCATAGACAAACAGAAAGGTAGGAATTTAGGCCCGAGGACCTCATTCTCTCGTTCTATTCCTGTCGCACACAGCATCTGCTGGATGATGGAATGGAAAGCCACAAGGAAAATGGTGAGATTTTTCTGAACAAAGAAGCTGTCTTTATTGGCAGACTTCTGCTTCCACTGTTAAGGTCAAGTTCATGTTTGTGAGTGAAAACACCGCTACTTTGTAATAATGATTGTTTCTAAAACAATCCCAGGAGTGGTGTCCTAGCTCATCAAGTAAGGGTGCTTGCAGCTCAACTTGCCAGCCTGAGCGTGACGCTGTGTCCCATATGGAGGGAGTAGAGAAGTGGCTCCCAAGAGCTGTCCTTTAACTTGCACACACACGGCGACGCATACGCACTAAACAAATAGAATAAATAAAAACGCACACATGTCTTGTGCTCTCTCTTCTTTCCTGACATCTCAGTGGTAGTTCTGATGCCACATCGTGATGAGCCCTTGAAAATACCTTTTCAGTTCACCCGGTTTGGATTCAGATTTAGAAACAACTGATAAAGTCCATTTGCCATATGGGTGAATGAACTTTTTTAAGTAGGTGCTTTGCATCCCTGTAGCTCCAGGAGCTGTTGTCATAGTAACATTCTCCTCCTTGAGTTACAAAATGCACCATCCATGGAACCAATGGCAATGTAGGTCACAAGTGAAAGGGAGTTTGGTGGCCCCTTTTCAAAGCCCAGTTTGGCTAGAACATTCTGTACTTGGAATGAGTCTGAGGGTGGGGAGAGAGGCAGAAGGTGCAGTATCTGTGAAGGGAGGTGGGTAAGGGCTGTATCTTGCATAGAGCTTCAGAATATCAAGAGCCCACACTGGCTGGTCCGGGGAGGTGGCTTTGTGGAGGAGAGTGTGGGAGGCTGGAAGCATCATAGCCTCTCTACTGCATAGAAGGAACGCCCCTGCATTCCAAGTCCATTTTGTGTTGGTTTGTGAAGGCCCCTATCAAATATGAGTTTGGAGACCTCAGCTTCAAATTCGGACTGGAAATGTGCCCAAAGAGCATTATTTATTCAGTCATACAGAATACATTTATGGAGTCCCTCTTCTGCACTGGGTTGTGATCTCTGGTTTTTGTTCTTGATTTAATGCTTGTCTGTCTCTGTCTTAAAACTCATAACGATTTTTCTACCAGGAGGACCACAACTTTATTTTGCCCTGGGCCCCACACTAAGAGTGTAATGGTCAATGGGCCAGGCACAAACTCCTGCCCTTTGATGCTGATGGTACACAGGGTGAGAGAGAGGGGCACCCGATCATGACACAGGTCCCTGCAGCACTGTATCTGTGGTCTGGGACACATGGAGAAGTGGAGGTATTTGGTGGCAGGAGGGAAGATAGAACGTCATTTGACAGCTCCTTGGCTCATGCGACTGTAGGCAGAATGGTGTAGACGGGTGGCTGAATGAAGTGAAGGGTCAGGAGTGACACTGGCTTCTGAGAGAGTGTGGCGTGTTTTCCTCCATGGTTAAGAGCTGGGTGTATTTTTTAGAGAAGGTGATTTGGGTGTATTGCCTATTTTTATTTTTTTCTTATTAGTTTTGCATGATTTAAGACTTACTGGAAATTAGAACAATTATACCATGAATTCTCATCAACCCTTTACTTTTATATTTTTCCAGATAGTACCTTTAAATTTATACACACACACACACACACACACACACACACACACACACACGTATGTATGTATTGTTTGTGTGTGTGCCTATATGCCGTGGACAACTTGCAGGAACTGATTCTCTCTGCCCACCATGTGTGTCCTGGGGTCTGAACTCAGATTGTCAGGCTTGGTGGCATCAGCCTTTACCTACAGAGTCATCTTGTTAGCCTCACAGATGACACTTTTTACCAGGTAGTCCTGTCTGTCTGTCTCCTGTGTGATGGTTAATCTTAATTGTCAAAGGGAGACCTAGAATCATCTAGGAGAGGGATCTCTAGCATGCCCACAGCAGGTTATTTTGGTTAAGATAATTGAGGTACCAGGACCCACCCATTGTGAGAGGTACCATGTCCTGAGCGGAGATCCTGAACTGTGTGAGAAGGGAATAACGTTCCCTCCTCTTTGCTTCCTGACTGAAAGCAATCTGACCAGCTTGGAGAGCTACTGCTATGCCTTCCCTGCTATGACATCCGTAACAGTGGACCATAACATCCGGGAGCCAAATAAGTTTTCTTCCTTAACCTGCTTCTGGTAAGAGACTGAAACACTCAGTTTGGTGCTAAGTTGCAGACGTGATGTGAACTTGTTGCTGCTACTGAGGAGTAAATGTCTGGGTATCTCCAAACTCCTATGTGAAAGCCCCACCTCTAGGGTGCTTTGGGAGATGGAGTTTTCTGACAGCTATAGGGCGGAGCCTTCGGGAATCTTGTGACCTTCTAAAAGTCACAAGATGGCAGTGAGAGAACTTGCCTCCTTTGTTTTTTCTTACAGGCTGATATAATTGGATGAGCATCTACAAACCAGGATGTGAGCAATCACCAGAACCCAGGCCATGCTGGCTCCTTGATCTTGGGACCCCATCCCCGCCCATCCTCTGTAACTGGAAGAAACAATTTTGGTGGTTTAGTCCACCCAGTCTATGGTATTTTTGTTTTATGAGCCCACATGAACTAAGAAAGCTGGCAAATACCCGACAGCCTAACACCCCAAAGCAAGGCCATTCTCTAACACGACTATAGCATAATTATCAAGCAGGCAACCAACATTTACGTGGGGCTTTCCAATCTACAGATCTTATTTCAATATCCTTTATTATGCTCACAATGTCCTTTGTAGCGAAGAGAAGCCTGCTATCACATTGTCCCATCTATTTACTCTTCTTTAGTTTGGATCAATTCCCAGTGTTTCTTTGTTATCCATGATATTGATATTCTTGAAGCACTCTGACTGGTTCATTTCTTTTAAATCATGCATATTAAGGTCTAACAAATCAATCTGTTGATCAATCGATTCATTTGTTTTAGATGTACATTCTTTTTGGTTCCCTGGTTAATGGTTTTATAAAAGAACCCCACCTCGAGCTCGTCTGATATTTCCATGTGACAAGGGTCACATTGTGATGCTTTTATAGACATGCCCAGAAGGCATGCTGGATTATTCTTTGTGTATCGTAGCAGGAAATGTGTGTGACTAAACTGTCCCATCACTGTGGAGGCCAACTTTGAGCTCCTCAGGTTTTTCCTGGGGAGACACCTTCAGACTATATGAATATTCCCTTATTTTCCAGATTCTCACCCACCAGTATGTTCACTGGTGTTCTTGCCATGACAGCTGTTAACTTGGCCATTTTCCAATTCCACCGTGCCTTTCCTGCTTCCCAGTTGTCTTGCAGATGTAAGGCAGAAAACTCTGATGATGGTTAGTGCTAATTGTCCACCTGACAGAACCTAGAATTGCCTGGGAGATGGGCCCCTATTTCAGTTTCATCCTTGGCGGGGAGAAGACCTGCCCAGTGTGGGTGGTACACTTCCCACAGTTCCCCGGCTGGCATCCTATACTGTACACACGAAGAGAGGGAACTGAGCAGCAGTGTGACTCAGCACTCTTTGCTTCCTGGGTGTGAACACAGCATGACCAGCCGCCCGGAGCTCCTGCTGCTTTCATTTCCCTGCCGTCATGCCATACTCTCAAAAGCTGGAGTAAACCCATTTTCCTGTATGTTTCATTTCTCTGTTTTATTACAACAGGACATGAAACAAAGACAGCTTCTCTCCATGGTGATTATTTATGTATAGCATATTCAGACTGATTTCTGTCTTAGGCTATATCCTTGTTTGTTTTGATGGTCAAATTAGTTTAGACCTGGCCCTGGAAACCTGGCCATATTTGGACATGTCCTTATCATTCAGCAGCAGGGTTTTCTAAGCTCACTTTGTACTCTTTGTGGTCCAGTCCTCAAGTCAACCCATTCTCCAAACAAGGATGTGGTTTTCTAAATGTGGGTGGGGTCATCTCAGCCTCAAGATGTCTCCAAAGTCATGCCAGCAAACCCAAAAAATTGGGTTTATAGGAGGGTTATCTGGGTTCTTTTTCCCTTTCAATGAATAGGAAGCAATGTACAGAGGAGTCATACAATGAAACTGATGAAGCTAGACTTCAAAAGGAAGTAAAACTAATGTGGGATGTGTGGGAAGGTTTCCTGACTCAGCATCAACAGCAAAAACTGTGTGGCTTCTTTGAGAGAGGGCTTCCTGGTTCATGCTGGCAGCACAAACAACTCTGGCTTTTTTGGGAGCTCCTACATTCAAATGGGGTTTGTGAGCAGCATGCTACTAGTTGCTTAATGGAGACATAGACCTGCTGCATCCCTGGAGCTGGGGCAGTAATCATGATTCACAGAGGTGGTTAACATACCTCTACCATGTTGGATGAGGCAGAGTCAACAGGCAGAGCCATGGAATTGATCCTAGACATGCCTATCTAGCATTTAGGAAAAAAAAAGTGCTCCTGGTCAAAAAATAATTATAGATATGCAATAAAGACAGATCCAGACAAAAATAAACCTCTGAATGGGTCACAGTGTGTTTAAAAATATATGTAGGCTTAGGAGAGAGAGAAAAAGAGTATAGACAGTTATAAGAAGAAGTAAATAATTTTTAAAAATAAAACAAAGTCTTTAAAGAGACAATAAAAGGAATATAAAAGATTACAGACAGTCATAGATTAAAGAAGTAAAAAAATAAGCTGTGTAAAGATAGAATATACATAGAGAGACTGGATTATGTATATTATTGTGTTTTCTTTAATTTTTTTGACTGTGAGAGGCATTTCATTGTATGGGTTGCTAAACTAAAGAAACATAAATTTTAAAGGTATCTTGACTTCAAAATTTGAGTCTAAGAATATGTCACTTTGGAAAAGAGGTTCTGCTTTTTTTCCCACAGAAGATGAGAATCTGTGGATTCCTTCCAGACTAATGTGGTTCAATGGAACAAGAGCCCCTGAAAGGTCTCCATGAACCTTAAAAATACTTTGCCCAACAAACATCAGGAAGCAGTTTGGAGAAACAATGCCCAAATTCCCAAAATGATTGTTTATAAATGTTTGTTTTTATTTAACGGAAGGCTGGTTATAAATAATTAAAGGCCACAGTCATGTTCTAAGAAAAAATAAGAGGCATATGATATAGAAATGAACACTTTACATTGGTATGGACTTTGGTTTATTGATGCAAATTTAAGGTCAATTTTATTATATGTATATTTCTACTCTTATTTATGAAGCTCATTTAAAAATGTAATATATAGTTAAAAATTACAGATTAGTATTCATTTATAATAGTCAAACTTATAGTCATGTTAGATAGATAATCTTCAACACTTCAAAGACCTACAGAATATGTCATTTAAAATGTTTTAAGAACTTTGACTTTTCTTGACAGTGAGACACGTCTGCTTTTGGCAACTCCAATTGCTTCAAAGAGGTTGATGGGCAGTGGAGAAATTCATTATGAAATTTTTGCCTTCAATGTGACAAGTCTAGTCACTTGGGAAAGAAACTACTCTTGCCTGGACTGCTTGACAGTATTCTGTATGAACTGAACATGCAGGACCCATGGAAAGATGACTGCTGAACTTGCCTAAAGGTAAGACAGTCCTTCAGGGTTCCTGATTCATGAAAGAGTCTGCCAGACATTCTGCAGGACAGAGAAGAAAGTGACTGACAAACTGCCAAGATAGGTGAAACAGCCTTTCAAATTTCCTGCTTTATGGAAAAGTCTGACAGATACTATGGGTCTGTAGGCTGAAGATGGATGCCCCAATGTTACAAAAGAACTTTGGGTGACTGTCCAGGCAGTGAGATGTCTCTGTCAATTCTAAAGTTTTGGATGTTGCTTACAATGCACTTCCTGTTTACTTAGATAATATTATATCCTTCTGGGGTCTTTGAAGAATAGAAGACAGATAGTTATAGTTTTCCTTAGTTATACTAAAGGATAAATTGATTCTTTCTTGATAACTGTTTTGTATATGTAATTTTACTATGTTAAAGTTAAAACCTTCCCTTTTAATTAGACAGAAAAGGGAGATAATGTAGGATGCTCTTCTGTATATGTGTTGCATTTTTTGGTTAATGAATAAAGTTGCTTTGGCCTATGGCAGGTCAGAATATAGCCAGGCTGGAGGAGATATACAGAGAGAGTAGGCAGAGTCAAGGAGATGGTCACCAGAACCTTACCTGGTAAGCCACAGCCTTGTGACGATACACAGAATAATAGAAATGGGCTATTTTAAGATATAAGAGCTAGCCAATAAGAAACCTAAGCTAATAGGCCAAACAGTGTTGTAATTAATATAGTTTCTGTGTGATTATTTGGGTCTGGGCAGCTGGGAATGAAGGAGCAGTCTCTGTCTACATAAAGGGATGAGCAAGAAGGTGGAAATAGCCATACAAATCACAGAAGTTTCTGGCTGTGTCTAGGAAAGTCTGGCATCAGCATCTGGCTGAATTAAGAATGGAATTACGCCAGAGGACGATGCTTGCCACAGAGACTTCAGGAGCTCTGATCTGCTGGCAAAAGCAGCCACCAGAGCAAAGAGTTCAGCCACATTGTAAGAGTAGACAGCCTCTAAGCCGGGCAGTGGTGGTGCCCGCCTTTAATCTCAGCACTTGGGAGGCAGAGGCAGGCGGATCTCTGTGAGTTCGAGGCCAGCCTGGTCTACCAGAGCTAGTTCCAGGATAGGCTCCGAAAGCTACAGAAAAACCCTGTCCCCAAAAACCAAAAAAAAAACCAAACAAACAAACAAAAAATGAGTAGCCAGCCCCTGAACATGGCCTCCCGATCCAGCCCAGTCAGACTAATCTGGACAGAGGAAGCCATAGGGCCAGGGTCGTCTTCTCTTTGATGTACTTTGGGGGTGTATTTTAGTTTTCAGGTCCACAGTTAGAAGGCCATTGCTGTTTAAGCCCTTAAAATCAGTCCTCCAGTCCCATTCTCACTCAATGGTGCTTCTATTTAATATGTCATAGGAGAGATGTTGCTCTCAGCTACAGGGGAGGAAAAGGTGATCGGGATCCTGCCCCTCCAGCTCCAGAGGTCAAGGAGGTTGGGTATGAGTGATTGCATACCAAGTTAAACACTATGTATGTTTGGAAGGTGTGATGGGAATTGGGAGCAATTGAGCTGCAGGGTTTCCACCATGAGAGAGCAGCTGTTTCATTAAAACACGGACAGCAGTTAGTGTTAATTCTCTACCTCATAGCACCTATAATTGTTTAGGGGGCAAGCCTCTGGGAACACCTGTGAGGAACGTCTACATTTGTGTGCTATGCACCTCTGCGTGAGCCTGCTTGGGTGTGGAGGTCAGAGGCTAACTTGTATGAGTCAGTTCTCTCTTTGCACTATGTGAGTCCTAGGGATGAACCCCAGGTCCTCAGTCTTCGCTGAAGGCACCTACACCCACCAAACCATCTTACTAGCTCTTGATTCCATCCCTTACATGCTCCTGGAGAATCCCTCTTATGCATGGGAAGATACAGCACTGACTGCAGTAAACCAGTTGAGAGCAACCAGAAATGCTTAGCATGATGGGAGTGTGTAAAGACTCTGCAGCATGCTCTTACCATGACACTTAGGTAGTCATGGAACAGCAGCAGCATGTGTGCCCATGTGCCGACCTCTGCGTGCTGACAGGACTGAGCAAAAACATGAGAGAAGATGATCAGCTCGAGCAATAACACTAGCGTAAATGAAAAAAAGAAAAACCCTCTAGTTTTTAAAAGGATTAACATTTCCCAACCTCTTGCTAGTACACAGATAGTACTTACACGCCCAGAAAACATCCTGGAGGCTTCAGAGAAATTGGAAACCAAGGTTCCCTGGAGAGAGGGAAGAGCCCTGGGAATAAGGTGAGCTCGGTGGGGTTCCTCTTTATCTGTGCTGTCCTGATTTGGTTATGGGAACTCTCTCAGAAACACAAAAATAGGACACTATAATAAACTGTCATCACACATTCCTGCTTCCTGGTTATTTTTAAGCACAGCTGACATTGTATTTCATTCATAAATATTTCAGCAATTACCTCTAAGAGACAAAAATCTTTAAAGAAAAACAAAACCACAGATCCACATCTAAAATCATCAATGGCAGTCCCTCAGGATTGTCAGACACCTAGCCCATGCTGATATTTCTGTCTTGGATCCCAAACTGGAGCAATCAGATCCATGTGTGCCATTGGTCAATATGGCCTGCATCACTCATGAGCATCTTGGTAGTGTGTCTCTGAGATAAGCTGCCGGGAGGCCCTCTGCTGAACCAAAGGCAAGGACTGCTTTGTCGGGTGTATGTCCCAGGCTTGCAGTGGGTGGAAGTGCCCACTTCCCACAACCTCACCCTCTCAGTCTGTGTTGCCAGAGTTGAGGATGTGCCACTCTGACAGATACGATGGGGAAGCATATTGTAATCTTCATTTCCTTAAGTTCTGAATGAAAATTGGCTGTGGAGAGAATTACGAGTCTGTGGCGGAAAGGAGCAAATTGCACTGGGATAATAGCATTGCCAGCCAGTGTTCCGCACATTTCAAGCTTTTCTTTAAGGCTCTAGCAACCCCGTGAGGAAGGTGGTGTTGTCTGTCTGGTTTGGGGGGAAGAAGCCAAGGATGAGAAGGGATGAGCAAACTCTCCTGGGGTCTCACAGCAGGTGGGGCCAGGTGCTGCCTCTCCCCTGCTGGGACAGGCTGAGCTGACTGGCCTGTATGACGATGACACAGACGTGGGCACAGAGATGCATCTCACAGGTACGTCCCTTCACTCTGCCTACACTCTGCTCGGCATCAACTTCCAGACTGCTGGAGATGTCTGTCAGCCATTGGTGCCAGGGATATTCCAGTGGTTTAAAGGTGATTGCTAGGATACTGCCCACAACACTTTTCTGGTTATAGAGAATGCCAAGTTTAGCCATAGACGGTTACCCAAACAAGCATGGCAACTCTTACTCTGGCCTTTTCTCTGGAAGGGAAACTTGGTTACTGACTATCTCAGGAACTCTTGGGGCCTGCACTCTCTGATGTGATTGGTCAGATTTCTTTGGGGGCATTATTCAGGATCCTCCAGGTCTTCCATGTAGTGCATTCAGTCACAGTTCATATATTAGAGAAATAAGACTTGCTTCCCCTAGAACCTTGAGGGCAGAAACTCCAGTTTTTCCATCTTCTCTTCACTCCTCACCGCTGGGGACACAAAGGGGACCTGTGTCCAGGCACACAGGCTGGCCCTTAATGTGTTGAGGGCAGGGGAGAAGATAACTACAAACGGAAGTCACAGAGCAAGCTCTCTGTCTCCACATGCATGTGCGAACACACCCAGGTGCAAACACCGACCATGAACTAGCTGGCTTCCGTCAAGGTGACGCAATACCTCCGGAAACCAACTTAAAGGGTGAAGGTGCATTTTGGCTCTTGGTTTCAATGGTCTTTGTCTAGGTCACCTGACTTCTGGTCCTGTGGTGAGAGAACATCAGGGTACGTGTGGTAGAGCTAAGAACCACAGCGGTTGGGAAAGGAAGCCGGGTCAGGTCCATTACGACTTTCAAAGGCAGCCTATAGTGGCCTACTTCCTCTAAATAGGCCCTACTTCCACAAGATAGCATCACTTCTCCCAGTGCCTCAGGCCAGGGACCAAGCCTTTAGGGCATGGCTGCTAGGGAACATTTCAGATCCTCTCTCAGGTACTGTCACTTCATTGCTATGTGGTTTGGGGCAAATGACTTCCGTACCTCAATACTGTCTCTTCTGAGAAAGGGTCCTTTTGCCGTGGGATGCTATGAGATTAGCGATGAAGCCTGAAGAGTCACCTGGCATGGTCAGTACAATACCTAATGCATAGCTGGTGCTCAGGAAAGATAGACTCTGACTGGGTAAGTTCCTTAGGTGGTGATTCTAAACATTTCTAAAGCTGGGACCCTTAATACAATTCCTCAACTTAATACAGACCCCACAAACATAAATTTTCTTCATTGCTACTTCATAACTGTAATTTTGCTACTGTTATGAATTGTAATGCAAATATCTGTATTTCCCGATGGCCTTAGGTGCCTCCTGTGAAAGTGTCCTTTGACCCACGCCAGCATGGAAACCACTGTCTTATAGCATGCTAGAAGAGATCTAGCAGTCCAGTTGGCATCAGGGAAGATGGTGCACTGGGGGGAAGTCTGTCCAAGGCCCTGTTGGACCCCCAGATTAAGTCCTCATTGTCATTAGTTCCTGGCCCTGTATACATATGCATGTGCACAGATCCATGTGTGAGCGTACACATCATGCGTGTATGTGCACGCACAGACACACACAGGCTTTTTTTTTTTTTTAATCATGAATAGGTCCTGGGGTCAGTCCTCTGAGGAACTAAGTCCAGGACTTTACCAAACTCCCTGTTTTCTGTCCTTGTGCTTCGTTGGAAGAAACAAAGTCTGAGGTCAGTAAGGAGCTTGAGAGTGTAGGAGTGTAGTGAGGCCCGTGCCCCCCTTGGCAGTGCTGGGAACTAGGGCCACTATTTAGTCCAGAGGGGCCTTCTTTGTTCTCCCCATCTAGACCCTCAGGACCGTCTGCAGCTGATACCTCCCCTCTGCAAACACATGCCTCCTGTGTGCTATCGTCTCATTCTATTCTGGTTTTATTGGAACCATGTGTCTCTGCCATCCTATTCCTTTTCTGGCTCCTTGGCATCTATCTGGAGGTTATTATGCTCCTAGGATGTCAGAAGATCATGTGACTAAATGAGTCCTGAAGCTCCCAGTACCTCCACCCATTCATCCCTTCTCTTGACACAAACAGGCTTTTGTATAGTATCTGGATTCTCGGTTTGTTCTCCTTTCTGCCAACCCTCAACTCTTTCAGAAAATAAGGCAAAGAGTTGAGATATATCTTTACCTTTGAAATATGTTTTGAATCTTGCTTTATAAAACACTAGATGGATCTTCTGGGTAAACTGGGGGTGGGGGTTGGGAAGAGGGGAGGATGTGGGATGAGAACATGAGGGAATGGGATGGTCGAGTTGGGGGAGGGACAGAGAGGGAGAGCAATAAAAGAGACATCTTGAAAGAGGGAGCCAGCCATTATGGGATTAGGGAGAAAATTGGTGCTAGGGAAATTCCCAGGAATCTGCAAGAATGACCTCAGCCAAAAATTCTAGCAATAGTGGAGAGGGTGCCTGAACTGGCCTTCCCTTGTACTAAGTACACTAATTGTCATTATAGAACCTTCATTTAGTAACTGATGGAAGCAGATACAGAGATCCCCAACTAAGCACTGAGCTGAGCTCCTGTGGTCCAGTTGAAGAGAGGGAGGGGGATTACATGAGCAAGGAGGGTCAAGATCACGATGGGGAAACCCACAGACACAACTGCCTTGAACTAGTGGACTCTGGACTAACAGCTGGGGACAGAGTTAGGCCCTCTCTGAATGTGGCTGACAGTTGTGTGACTTGGCCTGTTTGTGGGTCCCTGGCAGTGGAACCAGGATTTATCCCTGGTACATGAACTAACTTTTTGAAACCCATTTCCTGTGGTGGGATACCTTGTTCAGCCTTAATTCAGTGGGGAGGAACTTGGCCCTGCCTTAACTTGATATGCTAGGGTTAACTGGCTCCCCATGAATAGGCTTACCCTCTCTGAGGAGTGGATTGGCGGCAGGGGGTAGGGGGGATGGGGGGAGGGAACTAGAGTAGGAGAAGGGGAGGGAGGGGAGACTGTGGTTGGTACGTAAACTGAGTAAAAAATTTTAAATAAAATTAAAAAAAGAAAACACTAGATGGGTTTTGGCGTTTTGTCTATCCCCCACTTCCTATTTGCTGTAAATGTCCACAAAGATTCAGCCAAAGGTCCTAAGGAAGAGGCCAGTTTAGCAGGGAATCCTCACTGTCTCCACCCACCTCTTCCCTAGCAACAAATCCAACACCAGCCATCTCCCTCTAGCCCCTGCTCCCCCTCTACACAATGTCACATCCTTTCCCAGTCTCTTTCCAAGGTCTCCAGGATAAAGAACTAGAGAGTTACTTTGAGCTTTGGCAGGACTTCAGGATATTTTTTTCCCAAGTAGAAGCTCAATAATTCTTGAGATCCAAATTTAGAAGCTTGTACGGAGAGCCCTGAGAAATCAGAAGCAAGACAGCCAGGCTTTCTAACCTCTATCCTCCTTCCCCCTCCCCACCCCACCTACACCTCAAGCAAAGTGATAAACCTATTGCAGCCATTTCCCAAGGTCAGTTTTCAGCTCTTAATAGTTTTAATGAGCTGTTTAAAAAGGATCCACTTGTGTTTAATCAAGGTTACACGTGTTTAGGTGTGTCAAGGAAAGGTGAGGGAGAGGAGATGGGGGTCAGAGCAAAGTTGAAATCCTCTGCAGAACTTCTTGGGAATGCTAAGTGAGAGTGTGGATCCATTTCTGAGATCAGATCTGAGCCACTTGCTTCCCAAATTTTGGACCTCGGTGGAAAAGTGAAAAAAGAAGCATGCTGGAGTCACGAAGACTGAAGACAGTGGCTGAGAAGAGAGGGAGGAGCGGAGAGTAGTTAGTGAGCAAAGGACCCTGTCTAAAGGGCTGAGGACAAGGTAGGAGAGAAAGGAGAGGCAGTTCATGGGGAGTGATGCTCCAGTCAGTCAGGGCCCGTACTGACAAACCTCATCATAATTATGGCGATGCTGGGATGACTGTGTGGATGGGGTAGAATAGTCATGAGGTCATCGGGTTCTGCCTTCATGAATGAATTAATACCATGCCTTGTGAGTGGGTCAGGTCTGGTGGGTGTGGATCAGTTCCCACAAGAGTGGGCCACTATAAAAAGAATCACCTTGTTCCCCTTGATTCTGGCTTTGCTGCTAAGTTCTGTTTCCTTCTGATAAGCGCCACTTCCATGTTGACATATGCCATACTGGGATCTTGTAGCCAGAAGACTTGCACCTGATGCCAAAGAGATGGGGCTTCTATAGCCTGAACTTTCAGTGTCCCAAACATAATCGATCAAATAAACCTCTTTTCTTTATAAAGGTCACAGTCACAGATAATCTGTTATTGCATTTCTAAATGGGCCCAGATAGTACGTGGGACTAGTCAGTACACAGTTACTGTGCTCCAGGCTTTCTGCAGCATGGTTCACTTCTTTCCTTAAGTTCTCCACAACTGCCCAGGGGAATCATTCTATTGTCATTCCCATGATGCACTGAGGGGAAAAAGAGGGTGGGTGAGGAGAAACCATTTGTCTAACCACTAAGACCCAGTTAGTGCTATGATTGGTATCTAAAGAGTCTAACCTTAGAATCTGGGATTGACCACTTGAAGGATACATGAACACCTGAGCAAGAATTGTCTATGTGAAGAAGAAAATAATACCCATAAGCCTGCCTTATGGTTATGACTAGTTAGGGCTTTTGGTGTATGTGAAAGAGACCTTGGATGCCCACCAACAAGCTTTGCTTTTCTGTAAATGTGGAGTTAGGGTTACACATGACTGCCCAGCCAGACTGCATTTCCACTTTCCTGGCAGGTCAATATGAACAGGTGACATGATATCACTGTTTCCTTTCTTTACAATTCTGTCAAACGACTGAGTCGGTTTTCTTCCCTGTGATGATTTGAGTATTCATTTCTCATGTAGTTCCCTTAGGTATTTGTGTTTTCCCCTGTATCCTATGATCCACCGTCAGGACTGGTGAATCCAGTCTCACCAATTAATTCTAGAACAACATTAATTTGACATGACAATACGGTGCTGACTACCATCCCATCACCTTTGATGATACTGCACTGACCACCATCTCATCACCTGTGATGATACTGCACTGACCACCATCTCATCACCTGTGATGATACTGCACTGACCACCATCTCATCACCTGTGATGATACTGCACTGACCACCATCTCATCACCTGTGATGATACTGCACTGACCACCATCTCATCACCTGTGATGATACTGCACTGACCACCATCCCATCACCTTTGATGATACTGCACTGACCACCATCTCATCACCTGTGATGATACTGCACTGACCACCATCTCATCACCTGTGATGATACTGCACTGACCACCATCTCATCACCTGTGATGATACTGCACTGACTACCATCCCATCACCCTTCTTATATTGGAGAGTAACCTTGCTCTTAAGCACTCAGCTAGTTCCTGTCAGGTTGTCAAGTGTGTCTCATGGAACAATAATGGTCTCTTTTCGCTATGGGTGTGTTTGCTCTATGGGTGCCTTGCGTTTGTGTTCCATGTGGTGATGTATCAGCTCAAGTCACCCCAGTTTCCTCATTTTGGATGATCCATCAGCATTGTCCCGACAATCTAGTTTTCTGAGATCTGTACCTGGTTGAGACTCTACACCTGATCAGTGACAGACCACAAGGCACAGTGAGGCCAGTGCTTGCACTAAAGTCTTTTACTGGGTGTATGTGTGCATGTGCGTGTTTTATGCAAGGGTTATGTGGATGTACACACATGTGTGGAAGACAGAGTTGACATTAGGTTTCAGGTGCCCTCAGTTACACTTCTTATTTTTTTGAGACAGGATCTTTTACAGACCCTGCAGCTGGATTTGGCAAGGTGAATTACTAGTGACCATCCATTGAGCCTTCTCCATCCCCCTACAAATGACACTGTAGGCAAACCCTGCTGATCCCAGACTTTTATCCGGGTACGAGGAACCCACACTTAGGTCTTCCTGCTTGTGGCAAACACTTTACAGACTGAGTCACCTCCCCATTCTTAAAATCCCTTTCTTTTAAAATTACTATTTCCTTTTCCTCCTGTTTTCCAAAATAGTATATGCGTATTTTTAAAAAATATTAAACAGCCAGAATAGGCTCTTTTAAAGACATCATTAAAAAAAAAAAAGACAATCTAATTTTACATGGGCAAGTATTTGAATAGATTTTTTTCTCTGAATAATATGTACAACTGGCTAATAAGCACATGAAAAGGTACTTGATGTCATTAGTCATTAGAAAAATGCAAATCAAAACTAGAGCAAGCTAAGATTCTATGCCTACTAGTACAGCTAAATAAAGAAGACAGGCAATACGATCCTGGATGAGGTGTGGAGGACCAGAGCCCTCTTAGGCTGCTGTTGACAATTCCAGGTGGTGTAACTACCCCCAAATTTTGATAATTCCTCAGTGATTGAAAAAAAATACATGCACACAAAAGTTCAAAGTAGTGTTCACCATAGCCCAAAGAGAAGACAACTCAAATATCTAAGAAGTAACAAATTAAGTGAGGTGTAGAATATCTTTCAATTAGGTATAGTGATTAGGAATGGGTCCTACCTAGGACAGACTACAGCAGGGATGAACCCTGAAAACAGGATGAAGGAGGTTCCGATGAGCTGAAATGCCCAGGAATACATTTAGGAAGCCAGAAAGCATACTAGTATTTTCCAGGACTGGAGGTGAGGAAGGAAGTGGGACCTGAATACTGGGCACACAAGATTTGTGGAAAGCAACAAAAGTATTCTAAAATTAGGTCGCCCAAATTTGTTCATTAAAATCATTGCCTTTTAAATGGGCGAAGTATATGGCAAACGAACCAGACTCAACAAAGCTGTTAAAAAAAAGCAGAAGTTGGCCTGGGGAGATAGTTCAGACAGTAAGGAGCTTGCCTTGCAAACATGATGACATGACTTTAACCCACATACTGAAAGCCAGACATGATGGTGCCCACTTGTAATCCCAGTGTTGGGGATGCAGAGGCACGGAGCTTGCTGGTGGTAGCCTACTTGGTGAGTTTCAGCCCAATGAGAGACTGTCTCACCAAGGAACTATACCTAAGGTACACATGCATACACATGAAAATGAGAAGTTAAATCCTTTGCTTGGAATCCTACAGAGGCTCTTTGGTTTTTCTGTGTTGGACCTAGATCCTCACCATGTCACATAAAGTGGTCTGACCTCGAGTTTCTGCCCCAACTGCATCTTCCCTGTCTATTGGCCTCCACGTTGTACCTATTCCTGACACATCAGACCCCAGGCCCTCTCCTGGCTGTTCCCTCTACCAGAGAAACTACTTCCTCAAACACTCTACGAGGGAACTCCTATATCTGGCAGATCCCCTAGTCCTGGGCTCCACCTGGCTTTCTGTGCCGAGTTACCCTTATTGTTCACACACTAATATATCACGCAATTTGTTTATTGTAATGTCGTTTGGTTCTTTTTAGTGAAACACACTTTCTTCACAGGATCCAGGGCCTTCTCGGTGTTGGTCACTGTGTATCCCATTTCCCAGAAACATGCCGATTACCCAGCAAGGGTCTCAATAAATCCTTGTGGATTTGGGACCATAGCCGAACAGGGCAGCCTTGTCATTTAATCCCAGTTCCCTTCTTCCTTGCACACCTTCTCCTGTGGAGGCTTTAAAACTCAGGACCTCACCTCCCAGCTGACCCTTGTGGGCACAGAACCGGAGCAGGAGGAGGTTGTGAGACTGTTCATTCTCTGATAAAAGGAAAAAGGCCTGGCCAGGGTCCATCTAAAATCCATCTCTCTTTCTCATCCTTGAACATCTTTCCAGAATTTTTCTTTTCATGTATACATCTTATAAAATTAAAAATTGGATTATTCTATTTGTGTATTGTCTGAAAAACTGCTTCCTACCCCCCAGATAACAACATTGTAACCTGTTTGTCATCCCCAGTCTCCCTGAGTGATGGCCCACACTGCTTATATTGATCATGTGTTAACATAACAGGCAGGCAGGGTAGATAAAAGCCACACTATGTACCAGGTCCTGAGGGAATAGCAGAATTAGGAAGGACTAGGCTTAGCTTTCTGGGGAAAAGATAGGGGTCGATCTTAGGGACCTGCCTCTGAAGGAGGGGTGGCTCGGTGGTCTCTGGGCCCCAGGACAGGTAGAAACCCTTTCTGTCCAAATCCTATGACTTTGATTGCAGGCACTGGGTTTGCATTTGCCCCCACTAGGAGTTATCTTGCTGGCAACAATATATTTACCTCTGGATGCTGGAGGGAAACCATGGGCAGCTTCTGTGCTTTCTGCATAATGTGCATGCAATTAATCTTGTCTCCAATGGCTTATAATTTAGGCTTTTTCATTTTAGCTGTCTAATTAAATTCATTTAAGGTTTATAAGTAGTTATTTTAGAATTTCTCCTTGTACCCCCACTGGCATTGTGCTGAAAAGTTGTAATAAATACATCTCAAGATGGCTACTGCTGTTCTCCAAATGCATCTCAAAGTCTAGTCAAGTGAGATGGAGCTTTGCTTTCCTCCAGCTTTGGCTGGTCCCAGGAAAGCTTGGAGAAGTGTGGCTTGTTTCTCTTTATCTTGGATTGTTTGTGAGGGTGTATGCATGTGTTAGCATGGATGTCTGCATAGGGGCAGCGTGTACAGCCTACAAGTCAGTATCAGGGGATTTTCTGGATTCTCTGTATGTTTGTGGAGACACATCTCTTCATCTCTTCGGCTGGACTGACTTGCCAATGATCTCCAAGGGTCCTGCCTCTGCCTACCACTGCTGGTATTAGAGACACCCCCATACTGCCCAGCTTTGTTTTCTTTTTGTGAGGGTACTGGGGATTCAAACTCAGCCCTCGGGCTTATGTAGAAAGCACTTCCTTGACTGAGCCACATCTCCAAGCCTCTTGCTTTCTTCTCCTTAAGCCTTTTCAGAATTTGAAGACTTAGGCGGGAGCCAGGATAAAAAAATAAAGAGTCATGCCACTTCGGGTCGATGTGCAGGTCAGTATCTTCTCCTTGTTATGAGTGTTCCAGTTTTCTCACTTTCTGATTTGAAAAGACAGCCACACGCCCCCTTCTGTGTCTCTGCCATCTCCTGAAGAGTTGTGCAGAGCTCAAGTTGACCTCACGGTAACAAAGTTAGATGCCTGTAGTACTAAATACAACCTTAAAGCAAACAGTGGAAGATTCTTGCCTAACCTTGCCCAGGGCCATGTGTGCATACTCCACCCACCAAGTAACAAAGTCCCTGTTGAAAGTCAGAGAAAATTTGTCCCCAACGCCAGTTTCGGAAACTTCTTAACAATCTAAGAAATGCAAATTAAAGTTGCAGTAAGATATGATTTTATCCTATGAAGCTGTCAAAGATTTATATCAATGATTAATTCTTGGTGCTTTTGCACCAGCCAAAGTTTACACTGGACCAATCTTTCTGGAAAATAATGGAACAGTTAGAATCTGTAGTCTGTATGGTGTTTTCTTTCTTCTTTTATTTTTGTTTTTTTGGGGTCACCTTTGTCTAGCTTTTGATTGACACATCTACTAGAAGACTGTATTTTGTTTTGTTTTTCAAGACAGGGTTTCCCTGTATAACTTTGACTGTCCTGGAACTTGTTCTGAAAAACAGGCTGGCCTTGAACTCACTGAGATCCAACTGCCTCTGCCTCCCAAGAGCTGAGATTAATGGTGTGTGCCGCCATGTCCGGCCAAGACTATTTTAAAAAAAAAATGAGTCTTAAGTAAATATATGATATGATGGTTTGTTGTTCACTTGTTCTAAGCATTTTATATAACAAACTTTTTTTCCCCTTTGGGTTTTCAAGACAGTGTTTTTCTGTAGCTTTGGAGCCTGTCCTGGAACTAGCTCTTGTAGATCAGGCTAGCCTTGAACTCACAGAGATCTGCCTGCCTCTGCCTTCTGAGTGCTGGAATTAAAGCTATAACAAACTTTAAAGTCCATTTTTTGGCACATTTTTGTTGTGAGTATTGCTTCACTTTAAGTCCCCCTGAAAGGCACATGGCCAGTGTCAGATGAACCCCCGAGAGCCACGTGAGTGCCTATAGACTTGCTCCTGGAGCAGACAGTCTGGATCCAGACCAGCACTTGGACTCTTGGGTGTTTTGTGACCCAGACTAGATTAGCCAATTCCTTCATGTGTTTTCTTCCTCACTTCCATCCATTCCTGAATGACCCCTCCCCTTGCTTTCATGCTCACTGCTAGGCTCCCCAATTTAGAATCAAGTCCCTCAAAGGTGTGTACACAGGCAGAGCTGCTCATCACTGTGCTCATGGAACTCCAGAGATTGATGCCCTGGCTTGCTGAGCCTCAGTTTCCCAAACACAACAATATATACTTAACCTCAAGTTACATGTGTGATGTGTAAAGTGATCAAAACTGTAGGCTAAATTCTCCATGAACTGTCAATAAGGGTGAGACCCTGAGATGAGCCTGTGAGGAGGGAAGGAGGAGGAGAGAGATGGGGTCTCTCCACTCCGTGTTCTGTAGACTTAGGCTCTGCATCCTCACTGTAAGCAATGGGCAGAGGCAACATACTTACCTACCCTTGATTCTACCATTTAAACTTGCAATTTTCTAGTTGAACCCAAGACTAACAAAACATTTTTTCTTCTTCTTGGTTTTAGGTGCAAGCTCTATCAGGCGTTAACGCCAAAATCCAGAGTGTTGCATGCAGTATTGAGGTCAGTTTTTATCAACCATTATTCCATTTTCTTCTGTATGGAAAATACTATCTGTTCTATACTATTTGTTCAACCAAATAGCTTTTCCTTCTCTTAGTTACGGCTTTCCTGCTTTTTCCACTCAATCATTCCAAACATTGGTGCATCTGATATTTCCACTTTTCATTAATAAAAAACTGTGAACCTTATGTGTATAAAGGCAAAGAAATACTCAGGTAGACATAGTCATCTGTAAGTCTCATTCTATGGGGGGAAAAGAGACAGCAAAGGAGTAAGTAAACTTCAAAATATCAAGTCCTATGGGGATGTATCTGTTGGCATTTTAGGAGCAGGCCCACTTGGAGAACAGGCTTAAAGTCACACACATTTGTGGAGACACACATCTTTCTGTGCACATCTTCAGGTGGCTTTGTGTTTCCTGTGTGAAACCATCATCCCTGGAGGAACTGAGAAGCATGGGCAATCAGAGAAGGCTCAGCCACAGCTTCTGGATCTCTGGATCCGGAGAACGATAAACTTACTTGCACTCATTGATTCGAGATGCAAAGAAGTAAAGTGACTTACCCAGGGTTGCCAGTCAATCAGCAGAGCTGGAGCTATAACCCAGGCCACCTGTCCTCTTCATTCTTAGGGAATGGTCAATGGAATGATGATATGGTTGGTGTTGGTGGCTATGAGTATTGGCATAATCACAGCTTTGATGGTGTTTATCTGGCAGTAGTGGTGCCAGTTGTTCCTGGTGGTGGTAGCCATATAGCTACTGTTGGTGGCAGTAGTGACAATGGTAATGTTGGTGTTGGTGGAACTGGCAATGGTAATAGGTGTCATGTGAAGAAATTGTGGTGGATGTTGGACATGGAAATGAATGTGGCGGTTTTCTAGTTTGCTTCCTGCCACAGGGATAAACACTATGACCATAAGCAGTTTGTGGACAGTTTATTTTGGCTTACAGGTTACCCACCACCATTGAGAGAAACCAAGACAGGACATCAAGGCTGGAACCTAGAGACAGGAAGAGCCTGTGGAGGTGTTGTGCCCAGATTACGACCCCCAGAGAGACCCCCAGAGAGGCCCAGACTGTAATAAGCAAAGTTTATTTAGCGTAATACAAACTAGTTTGGAACCCGTCTCTAACCCCCATGCAGTGAGGTAGAGAGGAGCTGAGCTCCCTCTGCAGGATTAGTCTTTTTAAGGAAAAACTACAAAGAGGCCTTTTGAAGTTGCTTTGACATACGGGTGCAAGATCTTTGGCTCTTTCCCATCCTGCTAAGTCAGCTTTATTACCAGGTGGCTGGCTGGTCTGAGCTGAGTGTCCTTGTGCTTGAAATCTCCCGGGTGGGGAGGTGGGGAGGAAAGTGTTGTCTTTCTGGGAACGGGAGGCCTGTCTGTATTTCTAATTTTAAAACATTCTGCTAGGAAACTCCTTCTCGTCCCTTTGAGAATAAGGGGTGGGGGTGGAGTGGGGGTCTCACAGAGGAGCGCTGATTTACTGGATTGCTCCCTCTGGCTTGTTCAACTACCTTTATTACACAGCCCAGGTCCATCTGCCCGGGGATGGCACTGCCTACAGTGGGCTGGGCCCTCCTACATCAATTAGCAATCAAGAAAATGACTCATAGCCATAGCCACAGGTCAATATCATCTGGACAATTCTTCAGTTGTGGTTCCCTCTTCTCAGATGACTCTATGTGTGTGTCAAGCTGATAACTGAAGCTAACTATGACAAGTTGTTCAGATTTTTTTTTTTTTTTTTTTTGGTTTTTAGAGACAGGGTTTCTCTGTAGCTTTGGAGCCTGTCCTGGAACTAGCTCTTGTAGATCAGGCTGGCCTCGAACTCACAGAGATGTGCCTGCCTCTGCCTCCCGAGTGCTGGAATTAAAGGCATAAGCCACCACTGCCTGGCGTAGTTCAGATTTTTAAGAATCAAACATTAGGCAGTTCAAAAGCATTTTATTCTGATTATTTTCTCAGCATTTGTTTCTTCCCCCCTTTCTCCATTTCTCTTATTTTCTGCATACTTGTTTGTCACAGACACCATTCAAGCTTTTCTCTCCCTTTGGGTCTCTTGTTATTGTCTACAATAAAAAATATATGCTGTTGTGTGCCCTGGTTTATAAATTCTGAGAGTGTTCTATTGTTATCAAACAAATGCCTGCATTCCATCAAAATGCAGTTTTCTTCAGAACAAAGCTGTAAAATCCCCAGGAGTCCTTTCAACTTGTATTTTGTTGCACGCAACCCAACAGGCTTTTGTTGCAGGACATGAGGAACGCAAAGACTGACACATGCCATAATATTAAACTGCAGGGTGTGGTGTTGGCTTCCCTTCACTATTCCTTCCTTAGCACGTTTAGCTCTTCCTGTGGGATGACTCCTGCCTCACCTTGGCATTACTATCAAAAAAGATACAACTAAAATGGGTGTAAAGGGTGTATTTTTAGACATCGGTAGACTGTTCACAGTGTCGGACCAACTGCTGCTATTGTGTTAGCGTTTATCTCTGGTTTTACTCAGTTGTGGGTTGGTTCGCCTAGCCCTTTTTGTCCAGTATGAGTACATTGAAAGCATGCGCATCACATTCTGGCAGTCTCAGGGCTGAGAGAAGAGCTAATAGACAGGATAAAAGAATAATGATTCAAAGCCACACTGACAGCCTAGGGAGTCAGGTCAAGCATGCGACCGGGAGCACAGACATAAAGCAGGGGCGAATGGAAAGCCCCACAATCAGATCCAAGTCCGGAGGCCTACATGGTCCAGATGAGGGAAAGAGCTTGGGAGATTTCTGAGTTGTAGCAAACTGCAACCAACATGGGAGAAGGCTTCTGGGAAAAGTGGAATCTGGGATACTGAGTGATTAAGAAATAGCTCTGCCTGGCAGACTTCACAGACTTGAGTTTTCATCATACTGAAGTATGGCCATCTCTATGTAAGCAACAATAGCTTCATTATCATCCAAGACCAAGCTTCTTCTGGGTTCATTTTCTGTACCCTTGGTATCTTGGTTTCTCACTTTGAAGCTTGTCAGTTCCAAGATGATCGCCATGGCTCTAAGCATCACTTTCCCGTACATCTGTAGCCAAAGCAAGGACAAATAGGAGACTCGGACACTGGGATCCCTCCTCAAGTACATTTATTTTAACCAGGAAGAAGAAGCCTTTCCAGAAGTTTCTTGACAGACTTCCTCTTATATCCTATTGGCCAGACTGTACCATGTAGTAACCCCTTCGGCTCTTCAGTTTCGAGGATTAACTCAATCTTATCCCTAGAGCTGAAGAAGGGGCTGCCTTTCAATGAGCACATTGTTTCCCATCCCATAATAAAACAAAATTAACATTCTCTTATCTCAGGGGAAGGCTGTGTGGAGGAGTGGTTGCAAGGACAAACATGCATATCCATGCCCAGGCATAAGCTGACTTCTCAGACATGGAGGAAGAAGTTTTGTTTATGATGCTCCAGGGTCAAGATTCAGAAAAGCTGTGCCAGCTGATGCGAAAAACCTGGTTTCCAAGGGAACTGGTTTTGGGTTTACCTGAGGTTCGGTTCCTGAGAGCTGCAGTCCAGCAGGGATGGAAGGCGGAGCTTCAGTGGACATCTGAAAAATTTGCTGGAGACACAGTGAAGGGGATTCCTGGTAACAGCTTGGCTTGGAAAAGGTGGGAGAGAACACATTTTACACTGACTTGTGAGCTTCCTTCTAACCCAGACAGCTTGGGAATCCTACAGTTAGTATTTCCCCTTTAGGGCTCATGAGATAGCTATCTAATTGGAGGTAATATTTCTACTGACTGAGGCATAATTTCTGATTGAGGGGAACTTTTTATTTTCAGCACGTCTGGATGAGGTACAAAGTTTATCTTGGACCAGGTTTGGGGCCTGTGTTTATAAAGAGTTTCCCAAGGACAAAGCAAGAGGGATGTGTTAACCCAGAGTTGGATACTGTGTGCCTAGTTCACTAACTGACATCTTAAGTGCTGATTCCTGTGGTCCCAAACATCTTGTGAGACTACACCATAGTAGGACATCAGCTGGGCTTAGGCATCCTCTTGAACTAATATTTTCTGCCCAGTTTCCTTAGATTGCAGTAGTTTGTATGGATCAGAATGTCAAGAAGAAAAGAACGGGTTTGCTGGCGTAGGAGAATTTGCTCTATTCTCCCCGAGGAAAAGTGTTCTCTTGGGTGTACTGTTCACTGTAAACATAGTGTCTGTCATCCAAAGTCACTGAAGGTGTCTTAGACCACATCCTTGATGTCTTTGCTGGACAGAAAGGACTTGGAACAGATACATACGGGTATCTTAGTCCCACCATTCTTTCTATACTTCCCCTGCTGGTTCTAGTTCTAACAGCCTAGTTAATGTCAGAAGACCTGCCCCCATCAGGGTTAGTGAGACCATCATTTTCCGTCTAAGCAGCCGGGATTCCCTTTGTCCAGAGAGGATTCATAGAGTAGACATCGAGCACCAGAACATGGAGAATTTGGTTTCTGTTGAGTGTCTGGATGGAAGAGCAATATTGCTGCCATGTTCTCCCAGGAGCTCAGAGCAGCCTAAGGAAGAGGTGACTGAGACCCCGAGGGCAGGGAAATGCTGTGGCTTTGTCCTCTTGTGTCAGGACATATTCTCTGTCCCTGGACCCAGCTTTCTGCAAGGACTGGGGACATTTTTTTTTTACTTCCTTAGCTGTTCTGTACCTTCAGGTCTATCTGTAACCCCTTCTCCAGTTTGTTTTAGCTGTTTTCATGGCCTTTTGTTATTTATAGAAACTTGAGAAAGATTGTGTCTTTAGAAGGGCCTAATAGGATCCCAATGTTCTTTTTATTTTATTTAGCTCTTGGTGTATATGATGCTAAGGCTGAAACCTAAGAATCTGTGCATAATAGGCAAGCATTCAGCCACCAAAGTACACCCTTACCTTGGATAACAATTATCAGTTGTAAATTAAAATTAAAGAAACTTTCCCCTTACATATAAAATCGCATGCTTTTTGTGATAAGACGAAAGTATAGAAGTGTGTGCCTTCAAATGTTGTCATTTGTATAGCAAACCTCCTTCGAGATCATGGTTTGCCGTAGTACAGGGCTGAGAAGCAAGGGTAGCACAAGCAGGTCCAAGCCTGCCTTTCTTGGCTTCCCATGGCCACACTCGGTCCTATGCACTCTGCCTGCATCAGCATCTCTAACCCTTTACATGGAATCAGGAGAAAGCACTGGTGCTGCTCATTTAGAAGACGAGGAGGCTTAGATACAAATAAAAGTCAGGGCAAGATCTAGACAGTGGGCTCCAACTGCGGACTTTTACCTCTCCCCATCTCTGTGGTCCTCTTTCTATCTGGCGCTGCTATTTGTTACCTGTTCCTCTGCAAGTTACCACAAACTCAGGGTCTTAAAACACACATCTGTCCTTTTCATGGTTTTCTGGGTCAGTCTGGTGTAGTGTGGTCATCATGCCTCAGTCGGTCAGAAAGGCAACAGTGGGGCTGAGAACTCATTCAATAAACCAAGGAAGGAAGATTCACTTCCAATCTCTTCTGGTTGTTGACAGGATCTGATTTTTCTCAGGCTGTTGGTCATGGGCACCCCTTACCAAGTTCCTTATTTGTGTGCTGTTTCCCAGCATAGCACTCTCTTCCTCCCCTCATCTTTGTTAAATGGGTCAGAGCAGGTCCTGAGGTTGGCCTACTTACTCTCAAAGGAGAGGATTACACAAGACAGACGGAGGGATGCTCACACTTGTTTGTAGGGTTTGCTCACCTGCTCACAATACTACCCCTTTTTGAGACAGGGTTCCTCCATGTAGCGTTGGCTGTCCTGGAACTCACTCTGTAGACCAGGCTGGCCTCAGACTCAGAGATCTACCCGCCTCTGCCTCCTGAGTGCTGGGATTAAATGCACGTGTCGCCATACTTTCCTTTTTTTTTTTTTTTTTTTTTTTTTTTTGCTCTTATGTTTTTAAAAGCTTTGTTAGCTGCTAGGTTGAACTAATTGGCTAAGGCCACAATGGCACAGTGAACGGGAGATAGATAATCAGGTCTGCAGCTTGGGGCTCTGGTAGATTGACCTCTGACCAGGAGAGCCTCTGACAGTAAAGCCCTGGTTAGCATCCCAGCCCTTAACTGATTCTTACCTGCAGACAGGAATCAGGGAAATGCCTGCAGAATGCCCCTCCCACCTGCTGTACTTGCAAGCACAGCCTGAGACCTGGAGGCCGCAGGAACTTCCTCCCACTTCCTTGCCCTTGGAGACACAGGTCTCTGAGGTGGCTGTCCTCCTGAGGAGTTTAAGTCAGAGATGAGCAATGGGATGTGTTGACAGCAGTTCTCCGGGCATTCCTGTGCAGGTGAGAGAGGGAGGAAGGTTCCTGCTCCCCGGGGTCCTACATCTCACCGGAGATGATGCTCTACATCATCCCGGAGTTTGCATCTCACCTTTGTCACTAGAGCATCTATTTAGTATCTTCCTATGTCAGAACACAGGAATCCAAATTGTGAGTGTGTGTGTGAGCACATGTGAGTGAGTATGTGTGTGTGTGTGTGTATTGTGAGTGTGTGTATGTGTGTGAGTATATATGAGTGTGTGTGTATGAATATGTGTGTATTGTGAGTGTGTGTGTGTGTGTGCACGCGCACATCTGTGCAGGCCAGAAATGAACATCAGATGTCTTCCTCAGTTGCTCTCTGACTTAATTTTCTTTATTTCTTTTGCTTGCATTGGGAAGGATATATTTGTCATAGTGAACACATGATCTACAAATGACAACTTGCAGGAATCAGTTATCTCCCAGGCTGTGGGTTCTAGAATAGTATGCAGGTCAGTAAGCCCGGTGGCAAAGGATTTCGCCTGCTGAGTCAATTTGCTGAAAATAGTGTGTTTGGTGCTCATGGGTCTCCCGCCAAATCTCTTCTACATGAACACTCTAGACTGTCCGTGAACAAAGGTGTTCCAGGAGTGTCTCTGAGGCCTGGAACCCCTGAAGACAGCAGCCCAGTTCTGTCTGGAGCTGCAGAGTGATCCGCCTTTGGGAGTGCTGGTGTGTGGAGTCCTAGGCAAACCCTCTGCACTGCGCTTGCTCACCTTCTATCCAAAGGAAGGAGGTACCATCTGTCTCCTAAGCAATCTCCCCTGTTGCCCCATACCTGCCTCCATCCGCATTCCGTCCTGGGCAGTGGCAGTTAGTGATGGCTCTGCTGTGTGTGCCCCTGAAGTCACGGGGTTTAGACAGCCTTTTGTGCTATGGCCGCTTTATTCAGAGCTTTAATATACATCCCTACTTTTATGGTTTTAAAGAGAAATCCCCCACATATCCTCGTGAATTTGAACACTTGGTTCCCAGTTGGTACCACTGTTTGGGGGAGTTTATAGAACTTTTAAGCTGTGGAGCCAGGCTTCAGGGGTTTATAGCCTCCCTCTACTTCCTGCTTGCTGTGTGTGTGGTTGAGATGTGACCGTTTAGCTTCCGGCTTCTGCACTTTTCTCACCATTATGGAGCTCTAGTCCTCTGGGATCAGAAACTCTTCCGTAAAATGCTTTTGGTCGCGGTGACTGGTACCCTTACCGTTTTTCTCTATAAGATCCGAAATCACAGTGTGACTTCTGCTCTGTCACCATCTTCCTGTTTCTGAAGCTCCTGAATGTAGCCTTCCTAACTAGCAAACAGTTGTTGGAGAGAGCTCTTTGTGGTCTCAGCCCACACACCTCTGTCATGGAATGACTGACGCCAAGACAGCGCCTCCTCTCCCTCCTCTGAGACACTGAAGCGAGACAATGGCTGCATTGGAACCTCTATCTTCTCAGAGAGATCAAACCTCAAGTCGGCTGCCCTGCCTCCTCCGTACAGATGTCCTGGGTCCTAATCAGGACAGGGTTATCTAGCCTTTTAGGCAGAAAAGGAGAAACCGGACAGCCTTTGAGGAACAGCTGAGTAACAGTGATGGGGAATCTCAGAGAATAAGAGCGGTTCAGTCCACAGAAATATTCTAGGGTGAAATTAGTGGCATTCTAATGGGTCTTCTTGGACATTTTACATGTATTTACATCCTTTTTAAACAAATCACTATTTATTACACAGACTCAAAGGAATGATTTAACCATTCTTTAATTAGTTCAATAAATACACTGTATGGATTTCCCATGGCCAGGATACAAAGTGCACAAGACATGGAAGGACCCGGGAAGTCTGGCAGAAGGCACATTTGGTATAGATGGATTGAGGGTGGGGAGGCAGATGAAGCGAAAGGTATGGGACCAGGAACTGCAGTCAGGGACAGGCGAAGACTCCTACACTAGGCTTTGACATAACTATGATTAAATACCTAAGAAAACTGCTTAAAGGGGGACTGGGCTTATGGCTCCAAAGCACACAGTCCATCATGGTGAGAAGAATATGGAACAGCAGAGTAATTCACATCATGGTGAACAGAAAAAGGGAAAGGACCAGGGTGAAATACAGTCCCCAGGAACATTCCCTAGTAATCGCCTTCTTCCAGTCAGGACCACCCCCTGCCTTTCACCACTTCCTGAAAGTGGTGCCACCATGTTATGAATCCATCTAGAGATTAGTCCATCCATCAATCAATCAATCAATCAATCAACCATTCACTAATTCATTCAGTGCCTTGGTATTCTAATTGATTTTGGAAACACTGTCACAGACAGACTTGGAAGTGTGCTCTACTAAGCTTCTAGATGATTCTTAACCTAATCAAGTTAATGCACTTAACCTTCACACCACGGAGAGAGCAGGATGGGCAAACTGGTGACCATAGGCAGGCTTTCTTGGGGATGGAAAAGTCACCTGAAGCTCTGGTGATGTAGAAAGGAGTTTGTCAGGTGTGGCTTGGTGGCAATCAGGCGGGAAAGCCACTGGAAGCCTCACCATGGCAGGGTCCTGGAAGCTGCTGGAAAGAGCACCTAGCAGCAAGGAATGGGTTCAGGAGGTCAGAGTGGCAACTTTTGGGTGAGATGGGCTAGGGGAGGGTGTGCTGGGGTAGAGGAAACCCTTTGGGACTGTCTAGTATTCTTAGTGTTGATGGGGAATCAGAGAGATACATGGGGGGGAGGGAGGGAGGGAAAAGAATTCAAGAACAATTCTCATGTTCTTTGAAAGAAAAACCATCCATTGATTTTTGTTGTCATTTTATTAGGAAAAGGAAGTTTTGGGGGTACGTTGGTGGAAGGACCTTAACTCTATGTAGCATTCTGGGTCCCCTGCATGTATTTTAGAGAAAGGCTCCAACCCTTAATCTGTTTCTTGGAGCAGAAAACCTCCCCCTCGCCACCTCTCAGCAGCGGAAAGGCTAAGTGGGATGGAAGCCAAGCTCTCCTCACCCCAACTCATCTTGAAAACATTGGAACAGGGACAACAGCAGCCCCTGGCAGAAGGTCATACTGTGTCTGGTTCTCGGCAGGGCCCTAGCTTTCCTGGCACTCCAGCCCCTGTCTACTGGATAAGCTGACTTGTGGTACAGCAGGCAAACGGTTGAACAGGTGTTGAGCCCAGGCCTCATAAACCGGGTCAGGGCTTCTCCCTCGTTAGCCACCGTTTCTCTGAAGTGGTGACCCAAGATCATGATGTTGTCTTCGGTGCCCTTTCTGGCCTGTCTGATGGAAATTTAAGTAGGTCTGTTTCTCAGAAAGGTTCCCCAAATTTGAATTTATGAGATGCAAGGGCTGCCCAGGTGTGCCTGGGACTGCCATGAGGCATCAGTGAGGTGTGTGTTGCTCTATTTTGGGGCGTAAATCTCTGAGGTTTCGTGTCTGTGGGAGGGTGGTAAGCTGCTTTAGGAAGCATGCCCTTAAATATTTTCTCAGGAAGCACTGAACTCTAGCCAATCAAAGGGATCCTCAGCAGAAATCTCTGCCACCGCCACCGTCACACCTCAATATGGTGTTGAAAAGCAGGAGTGAGAGTACAAGAGAAGCCGAAGTGCAGTGGGCATGCGTCCCTTCAGTCTGGCTTTCCACGCTCCCGGCACACTTTTGTGGATCAGACTGTGAAGGTCAGCCAAAGGAAACCCGAGAAAGAAAAGTTCCTAAAAAAGCTGGAGTGAGTCAGGATGACAAAATCCTGATGTCCCTAAAATTGTGAGAAAAGCAGAGATGGCCCTCTCGAAAATGTTCACACAAAATGAAAAGACACGTATGCCTGGTAAGCAAATGCATGCAAGGAATGCCCCGCCCAGACGGTTGAGGTGGGGGAGGGGTCAGAATTAGGTAGTTTTCCGGAGCCCCATTCCTGGAGGCCTTGCTCCCTACCTCACAGATCTGAAGCCAGCCTCTGGGGTTCGGCAAACCTCCAGGCACAGCTGATCTCAGCGTGGGCTTTCTCAGACAGATTTGTCTTCTCAAGCAGCCTTTCTCCACCACGATTTGCACGTGTCCGTGTCTATACTGAGGCGGGTCATTTCTCTCAAAGAGGCCTCTGTGGAAAGGAACATGTGTTATTGGGGAAATGTTATCACAGGCAATCAGGAAGCACATTATCAAGTCGGTTGGCTAGCTGAGTGCTTGGCAAAGCTTGGAGGGAGCGAGCCATTGCAACAGATATGTTTTGATGAGTTAAGGAAGGGAGGAGCCACCCTGAGTTGGAGGCTTTGCTTGGAGAAGGAAGCTCCCAAAACAAGTAGCACCAAGGTGACTGCTTGGGGTGTGGGAGCCAAGCTGGTATCCTGCCTGGTTCCACCAAAGTGGTGACTCTCTAAGCAGCTCAGTGTCCTTGGAAAGGGCACAGACCCTTGGGGTAAGACAATTTGCTCAGAGCACAGACACAGCGTTCACAGTTCTGAGGACTACAGATGAAAGCCTTTTAAAAGTGTAAGTTGAGGTAAGGAACTAGAATTCTCCCCAAATGAAGCCACTTCCTCCTAGGAAGAGATGAAGAGAAGTGACTTCATTTCTCCATCTTCCCCATAGTTCCCTGTCATGCTCAACCCTGACTCTCAAGTTATTGAACTAAGAAAACCCAGAAGAAAAGTGAAGTGCATCTTGGGGTGTGTCTGTGACTTAAACTCTTCGACCTTCAAGCTAATGAATGGGTTAATCTTTTGGTGGAGTTGTACTATGTTGACATTATAGGGTGACAAAGATAGGAATTGGGGCCTTATTGGAGGAAATAGGTCAGTGGGGGTGGGTCACATGTCAACATATCCCTGTGGGCTGTATCTTGCCCTGGCTGCTTCCTGTATCCTATTTTCTGCTCCCTGGTTGGTTGTCATGCTTGATGAGAGCTCTGAAACCAGGAGCTAAACCATATCTTCCTCCTGGTGTTTTTCAGATCAGAATAGTAAAAGTAACTGATATACTCACTAAGCTTTTTAAAGATACAATGTGTTTTTTTGAAAATCAGTTCTGAGAATTCAACACATGCAGACAATGGATTTGGATGGTGTTAGTCACCCTCCCACTTCTCTTCCCATCCCCCCAACCTTGTGTCTTTGTTGTTGTTGTTGTTAAATATATCAATGATATAAATTTATGCTGCCCATATACTTACGAGCGTGGAGCTAGCCGCTGCATTGTTGAAAACCTACCAAAGATCACATCCATAAAGTCATCAACTGTCAATAGCTGCTTAGCTAGGAGTGGAACTTGTGAGTGTCCTCCTCCCATGCTGGCCTAGGGATTGGCATGACCTTATGGAGGAAGGTCTTGTGCATGCATAGCTACTGTGGTTTTATAAGTGTGGTGCCCCTATCACAGCCAGAGGACATTGTTTGTTCTTGGTTATCCTTGACCTCTGACTTTTACAATCTTTCTGCTCCATCTTCTGCAATGGTTCCTGAGCAGGGGACACCACAGGGGGGTGGTGTCTCTGTGTGTATTTTCCTGTATGTGTGTGCTCATGTTCATGTATGGTGTATGTGTATATGTTGGTGTGTGTGTGTGTGTTCATGTTGGGATATTGGTGTGCGTATGTGTGTGTGTGCATATTGGTGTTTGCATATTTGTGTGTGTGTGTGTGTGTGTGTGCACACGTGTGTCTTAAGGGTGCCCCATTTATGGTAGAATACGCCACAGACACTAATTCTTGCGTGGACCAGTTGATACTCAACAAGAATCAAGAGGAATTGTGATGACTGAATCTGCAAAGTGCATTCTGGGAGTAAAATATTTGCTACATCCATGAAAAGTAATTTACCTCTACACAGAGACATCACCTCTCACCCTGAGAGCTTATATGGATTTCTGAAGGTTTATTTTTAGTTATAGTGCCCTAAGCACAAGCAATTAGAAAAATATTCTTTTGGGGCCCTCAGAAGGTTAGCTAGCAGTCACTTCAGGAAAACTGGATGTTGCTGGGGTTATAATGGGAGAAAAGGAAATGAAGAAGAATCTGATGCTTGCTGGGACTTTGGAATGGATAAATAAGCCAATGGGAGCTCAGAGAGCTGCACTGGTTGCCCAGGCTAGTAAAAGATGGGGCTCACAATCTGTAGCTAGCTCCCACCATATTTCTGTCAGTCCTTGCCTAGTATGGACTAGGTTTGAAAAGTTGGTGTGTTTCTGGTGTTTGGGGGAAGGAGGATGCTTCTTTACTCCCCTTTGAATTACTTAATACAATCCCCGTGCCCTGTATCAGGAGTGAGGCCCTTCCTTTCCCACTTCTCTGTCCAAGTAGGGGGTAGGACCTCTCCGGAACCAGCTGCCTCCACCTCAGTGTTCTTTTGAACCAACTAAAGACTTTGAGCAGTTCTGGCTGTGTTAGATATGGGATTTTCTTTTTGTTATCAGAGACTGGCCAGGTGGCCACAAATCTGTTTCCTTTTCCTAGGCACACGTCTCAATTACACTTCCCATCCCCCTTGCATCTGTGGAGGACCACGTGCCTGCTCTCACTAACGAGTGCAGAGACTGACTGATGTATCATTTCCAAGCCAGGGCAGCTGTGAGCAGTTACACTGTGTCCGACTCCCTTTTCCCTCCCGGGCAACCTTGGAGACTGTGATACACAGAGCAGTCTTCCCGGAGTGGAAGAGGCTTGGATTCCTGAGTCAGTGTGCAGATGGAGTGCTGCCAAAGGAGGGACCGAACCAGAACCTCTCAACATCAGCCTTCGCAGGAATAAAAAGTGCGGCTTACCATCCAGCCACGGATACTTGGTTCTGATTATTATAGCAGCTACTATTAATTGCCTCAATGGATCCACACATCAAGTGTCCATTCCCCCTCTTTAGCTCTCTTGGCTTCATGCCACAGAGGATATGGAAGTAACGTGAGCCTTGCTGACAGGAGCGTTACACACATCCCTGCCATAGGAACTGGCTTGGTATGAGCATGTAGCCCAGTGTCTTTGGGGGAAGACTTTGAATTTTATTTTATTTTAGTGTGTGTGGGGGGGTGCACTCACACATACACATGCACTCACCATATACTACCACAGTGCCAAAGTCTGAGGACATTTATGGGAGTTGGTTCTCTTCCACCATACGGGTGCCAGGGATCGAACCCAGATTGTGAAGATTGGCAGATGTCCCTACTGCAAATCCCAGCACTCTGGTGGTAGAAGCAGGCAGACGTCTGAGTTCTGAGTTTGAGGGTAGCCTGGTCTACAGAGGGAATTCCAGGACATCCAAAGCTACACGAAGATCCCCTTTCTTGAAAAGTAAGCAAATGAAGAAAAAAACAACAACAAAAGAATGTGAGTTTTGAGAACCATCACACTAGGAAACTATGCTGGAGAATGACCTCAGAGGACGGCCGAGTTGAGAGACAGGAATGAAGGTATTTGTGGGCTCTATGTAAGTCCCCAGGTTTATTCTTTCAGGAAACCAGACTTGCCCCAAGACAACAGTTCTCTTCTTCTGACTTGTCAACAAGAGTATTGACTCACATGCACAATAAAGAGAAGGAAGGATTGAATGAAGACCAAGTCAACACAGCCGCCAGTTCAGTGGCCTGCTCAGCACCTCAGGTTCCTTCAGCGGGCGATTTCCTACTTTTTCTGAGTCATCAATATTGATTCACCTGATTTCTGAATTAGTGAATAGAAGGGCGGCCGGCCACAGAGGCCAGCATCCCAGAGTGAGGGATGACTCAGCCACGCTCCTTTTAATAATCAGGGGTAGTGAAGCCTTCATCCTTCCTGAATGAGGCTCAATTATTATCCAGGAATGACTGTATCACACTTGTTAGGTTTGGTTTAAAGCTTTTATAACTGTGAGAGGAGGTTTAAAAATATTTTGATAATGACAGAAAGTAATTTGTTTCATTATAAAGTTTTCAGTTTTGAAGTTTCTTCAACTATACATACTGGAATTCTTCACTCAAACAAATTCAGAATGGACGAAAGAGTAAAGCTGCATGATACAGGATTGGAAACTCAAGTTGGTTGGAAAATAAAAGAGTAATAGTCCCATAAAACTGAGAAGTCCAGAAGATCTGCCTTCAACTAGTGCTGGCAAAGTAAGATGAAGTCCTCAGGACCGTGTCTGCCTCTTCCTCGTGGAACCCAATTTCCATCTCTATGCTGTACACTGTGGTCCTGGCTACCCAGCTTCTCTACTGCAAGATGGGCAGAAAGTTCTAGGCTTTCTATGCCTTCATGTCATTGAGATGTGTTCTCTGGGCTGCAAGGGTCGTTTGCCCTGACTCCTAAAGAGAACTGTGTTTACAGAAATGACACAGACCAGCATTGAAAGTCGCCTCTTCCAAGGGGCATTGACTTAATTTTGATACACACATTGAAGTGGTTTCTCAGGGACACTGAAAACTTGTAATAAAAATCAAAAGAAAGAAAGATTGAAACAGATACAATACTGCTAAGAGCAGAGCTGGTTGCAGAACCAAGTCCGTGTACTTCAGTCCCAGCATAGAAGTTGTGGTAGCACCGTCTGGTTGATGATCTCTTCGCTCTAACTCAGGGACTCAAGCCTCTTCCGTGTTGCGCCTCTTTCTAAGGCTCACAGTACTTCCTGTCAGGGGACAGAGAAAGAATGGAACATAGCCTGTAGGAAGGCTTGTGGGATAGGCCCAGAAGTGATGTATATTGGTCAGAACTCAGTCCAAGGCTACATACTAACTTCTATGGTCCTGTGGGACCAGGGCTATGCCGAGAGTCCAGGGAAAAGGCAAAAACTAAACCGAAACAGAAAGCTAGGAGGCTGTCAGTGAACAAAACTCCCTTTACTTAGTGAATTTTTCAGCAAAGAAAATTATTACCTAAATTTAAATGGTGGCATGAAGTGACTAGGAGGACCACTTCCTGCCAAGAATGATGACCTAAGTTCCATATTTAGGACTCACATTGTGGGGAAGAGAACTGACTCATACAGACTGACCTCTGACCTACGCACATATCTGCCGCCAACCAAGTAAAAAAACTGCAATAAATAAAAATGTGTAGGCAGATAGCTCATGAAAGAGTCCTTGCTCAGCGTATCAGTGATTTTACCAGGCAACTTAAGAAGTGTTCTCTTGGCACACACTTTGGGGCTATAGCCCATTATGGGTAGGTGTGGTGGCAAGAAGGGCTTTATCTGTGGTGGTCGGAGTTCGAGGGGAGCCTCACATTCTATCTCCAGCTGGGAAGCAGGGCAAGATGGATGCCAGCGCTTTCCTCACTTTTAACCTTGCGTTTAGTCTGGTAGTGGTGCTGCCCACAATCAGGTGGGTCTTTCTCCCTCAGTTAGAGCTGTCTGGAAGCAGCTTTACTGACACGCCCAGAAGTGACATGATTTCAAATCCACTGGGAAACAAACCCAGGTCCTCTGTAAGAGCACTGAGCCATCTCCAGCCCCCACCTCGAGTTCTTCAAAAAACATTTAAAATATTTTATTGGTGAAACATTTTAAGAATGTGTGTGTGTGTGTGTGTGTGTGTGTGTGTGTGTGTGTGTGTGCG